>JARUKP010000618.1:0-10985 GCA_029874955.1 Octopus insularis | reverse complement strand
TCTTTCAGTTTCCGTCTACCAAATCCACTCACAAGGCTTTGGTCGGCCCGAAGATATAGTAGAAGACACTTGCCCAAGGTGCCACGCAGTGGGAGTGAACCCGGAACCATGTGGTTGGTAAGTAAGCTACTTACCACACAGCCACTCCTGTGCCTATCAATTACATTTTAATAACTTAGGTGCTCTGTTTCCAAGAGATCAATAAAACCTGTACCAGACCAAGCACTAGGGTTGACAAAAGTACAAAAGATGAATTTAAAATGTAAACTAACTGTACTTACTTGGATTGGTTAGACCTTTTCGGATAGATTCCACCCATATTTGGCAAGTTGTGCTGTCTCTACAGCGAAATGTCACTTTACGTTCGCGCCACTTATGATGACCAATTCTACGGATGTGAAACACCGAAAATACATGGGGCTTAAGGGTTTGCATTTCCACAAAAAGGGTACTCGAATCCTTTGATGAAAACCCATTGCTACTGCTGTCATATTTTTCTGTTGTTACTCCGATTACTTCATTCAGTTCAATTGTATATCGGTTCTGGGCTGAAATCAAAAACAAACACAAATAAAAATTATAAACTTTTTAAGTAAAATAACAGCATGAAGGACGAATCAGAACAGATAACTTGTAATATTTGGCCCAACCCCTTTACTTCATGTTCTAAATTCCATCTCATCCACCTTCAGATTAACTTCATCTATCAGCCTTCCGAAACTGATGGGCTATATAGTACAATCATCATCATTGGTTTAGTGTCCACTTTTCTGTGCTTGCATGGGTCAGACAGAGTTTACTGAGGCAGATTTCTCCACAGCCCAGATGCCTTCTTGTCATTAACCTTCACTGGTCTCCAATTGAGGGAATATTTCTCTATAGTCAGACATGTTCCAGCAGGATATAGGAAATGAATGACATCCATTTACAGCAATCACATGGTATTAGAACAAGGAGACACATACATACATACATACATATACAAACACTTCATAAATACGATACACACACAAAACAATACAAACAACACAATACATACACACAACACAATACATACAAACAACACAATACATACAAATAACACAATACACACACACAACACAATACACACAATACATACGCACACATACATACACACATACATACATACACAATACATATACACACTTACATACATATACACGTACATACACACACATATACACACACACATACATACACACACACAAGTACATACATGCACACACATACATACGCATACATACATACGTACATAATACAAACGTGCATACATACACACACACACACACACACACACACACACACACACACAATGATAGGCTTCTTTCAACTTCTGTCTACCAAATCTACTCACAAGGTTTTGGTCAGCTTGAGGCTGTGGCAGAAGACAGTTGTCCAAGGTGCAAGACAGTGGGACTGAACCCAAAAACTATGTGGTTGGGAAGCAAAATTCTTAACCACACAGCCATGCCTGCACCAATCAATGCATAAAAAAAAAACAAAAAAAAAAAACAAAACCTGTGTCCCTTTATACTCTACTGATATCTCTTATGCCCAGATTGCCATTACTTTTCGATGTAATGTGTTGATAACATGAGTACCAATCAAGTAGTGGGAGTCAATATAATCAACTATAGACTTGAAAGCAGTGCCCCACCTTGGCTACAGACCAATGGCGGAAACTAGTAAAGGAATTAAAAGCAATAAACATATAAATAAGAAATTAAACAAATATGACAAAAACTTCTACAAATGACATTTCTTATTTAATTAATTATTTACATTCCACACATCCCTGAATGAGAGAGGCTTATGCAAATTTTAATATTTACATTTCAATTGTTGGCTGCAGGCCACTCTTACCTATTGATAACAAATACAAGCAAGCAATTTTCTCTTTACAAGATCGCTCGGTCTGCTAGAAATAGCAGCCAAACTTCACTCAAATCATACAGATCGTCCAACTTTTGCCAGCATGGAAAAGAGACATTATATAATAAGATGATAATAATGATGATGATGATTTACTTGAACCAGAGTTGATGCGGAGCTATAAACAACCAGACAGATATTAATTTGAGGGAGATACTAGTTTGAGTGGCAAGGGTATGTATCTGCTTTGCCAGCTCATGATTCCCAGACTTGTTTCTAAATAGGACATGGAATCTTACATTGCTTCACATCACTTAGTTACACAGCAGCAGGTTTTGCTTTTCTTTTTAAATATATTTTTCTACTTTATCTTTAAAAAAAAAACAAACAAACAAACATTTAGTTGAATGTGGAAAGGCAATGTTTGAGCAATTCTGCTAGCATATCAGTATGACAATGTCTGTATTAGGGGGGGAAAGGAATTTCAGAGGATTACAATTCTAGGGAGAAAAGGACTGCATGTAATGTTTAGAGTGGGACCTTGGAGAAGGAGAGAGAGAGAGACATCGAGAGGGTGATAGGTGGTAGAAGAGGGACTCAGTGGAGAAAATATGCAACTAATTGGTTTAGAAAAACAGAGGATATTGTAGTTAAAAACAGAAGGGACTGTTAGAAGAAACAGCGAGTCTACAAGTTAAGTTGTGATGGATTGGTTCGTTAAGCCTTTGTCAAGCTGATAAATGTCCTTTTTATTGCAATTTCGAAAATTTATGCTACCAATAGCTGCACCATTTCCAGCAGTGTAAGCAACAACCCGATATCTGACAAAATTAGCTAACACCAGACAGTTTTATCTCCTCAACTTCACATGGGTCCTTGTAATGCACAAGTACAAAATTATCTTCAGTCTATAGTAAATTAATTGAGCCTAGCCATAACAGGGATTAATGAGCCTAGCCATAGCAGGGATTAATGAGCCTAGCCAAAGCAGGGATTAATGAGCCTAGCCAAAGCAGGGATTAATGAGCCTAGCCATAGCAGGGATTAATGAGCCTAGCCAAAGCAGGGATTAATGAGCCTAGCCACAACAGGGATTAATGAGCCTAGCCAAAGCAGGGATTAATGAGCCTAGCCATAGCAGGGATTAATGAGCCTAGCCATAGCAGAGTTTGAATTATTGACTTTGAATCCCTTTGAGTTTAAACTACACAAATCATTCGTTTGTGTCGTTGAACATGTTTTAACATGATTGCCTTGTGACTGAGGCTTAGACAGTAGGTACTTGTGGCATATTTTTATGGTTAGATATTTTTCCTGTCATCAGCCCTTACCTGCTTTTCAAGGAAGGAACCCTTTTTTTTTTTATTCTTAGATAATTCAAAAGCACAGAGCTAGTAAACAATTTGTTGACAGAAAATGTCAATGAATGTCACTGCTTGCCACCCAAATACGACAGGGATGCTACATAGCCCAACATAGCCTTGGTAAACATTTAGACACATGCACACACACAGATGCCCTTTCACACACACACACGCAACTAGTTTCTTACAGTTTCCATCTACCAAATTCCCTCACAAGGTACTGGTCATCATAGCAGAAGAGTCTTGCCCAAGGTGCCATGCAGTAGGACTGCAGCTGTACCCAAGATATGAAAATGTGTAAGAAATTAATCCAGTCTGAAGAAATTTGAATAATGACATTGTGAAGATTCAACTGCTTGAGTCTTGACTTTATAACCATAGGTCAGATCTTGGTCTGGCCATTGTGCTCTGACCCTGGCCTTGTTGAAATGTGGTGCATGCATTAGTCTAAGATACTAAACTGACAACAAGTGCCACTCTTATTTTACAACTATGTGATTGGAGCCAAGACAGACACCAACCAATAAAATAGTCAAATCAAAAAAAAGGAAAAGAAATTGCAAATGCACGAGGAATGCACTGAATGAAGTACAGTAACGATGATGATGATGATGATGAAATATTTGGCTGCCCGGCTGATTCTATGATTTAGTGAAATATCAAATGAGATGTTTCTGTGTACATCTTCCTTTTAAACACAGAGTAATCCATCACACAACACCAACACAGATGCCGGATGTTGGCAGATATCAGTGCTTGCGACACACGTCCTGAGGTTAGAGTCTGCCTGCACAAGCTGCTTTATCTTAGTCTATCTAGCTGTAAAAGTAGGAATTATTTTTTTCATGGTCAAAAAAAAAAAAAAAAAAAGAAAAAGACTAGTGGCAGGAAATGCCTGCTGCAACAAATTCAAAGAAATTTAGATAGACATTCATATATTGTCAATGTAGGAAGCGGAGGAGGAGGAATGCAAACCAGGAAAAGTTTGGGGAAAAATAAAAAATAAAAGAAACGCTTATCTAAACAGATGTTATTACAACAAAAGGCACAAACATAAACTACTCAGAAAGAACAAAGGAATTATTTCAGGGAAAATGTTCTTAGTCTCCTCTCCAAAACAACACATTCACACACACATATGGAAGACATTATAGAAAAACATAAGTCAGCTCTCTGGATATGGGTCCTCACAGCAGAGATAATGTAAGTTTGAGACAAATGGTGATTAGCTGTAACAGCAGATGTTCCCAACTCACCATGCCAACAGAGAAAAACAAACATAAAAAAAAATTACTGATGATTATTACTGATCATCATCATCATTTGAATGTATTTCTTAGTTATTTAATATATAGTTTAATTTACATAATTTTGAAAAATAAAATAGAATAGGTGCAAGCATGGCTGTGTGATTAACAAGTTTACTTCCCAACCATATGGTTGTGGGCTCATAGCACTTTGGCCAAAGGCCAAAGCCTTGTGAGTGGATTTGGTAGACAGAAATTGAGAGGAGGCAAGCTGGCAGAATCATTAGCATGCCGGGCGAAATGCTTAGCGATATTTCGCCTGCTGCTATGTTCTGAGTTCAAATTCCGCCAAGGTCGACTTTGCCTTTGATCCTTTCAGGGTTGATAAATTAAGTACCTGTTGCGAACTGGGCTCGATATAATCGACTTAATCCGTTTGTCTGTCCCCTCTGTGTGTAGCCCCTAGTGGGCAGTAAAGAAATAAGAAATTGAGAGAACTCAGTCGAATATATATTGTATGTATCTATGTGTATGTATGGAGTGAGTATTTGTGTGTTTGTGTCTCCTTTCTTGGCATCATATAATAGTTGTAATTGAGAGCCAATGTCATACAAGCAGTGTGGTTCATTTTCAATATTCTGTGAAAACATGTTTGACCATGCCGGCAACAGGAAGGGCATTTGGCTGTAGAAAACCTGCCTCAATAAGCTCCATCTGACTCATACAAGTATGGGAAACTGCCTCTTAAAACTATGATGATCATCATAATCATCATCGTTTAACATCTGTTGTCTATACTAGCATGGGTTGAATGGTTTGACCAGGGACGATAAGTTGACTCCAGTCTGATTTGGAATAGTTTCTAAGGCTGGATGTCCTTCCTAATGCCAACCATTTTGAGAGTGTATTGGGTATTTTCACATGCTGCTAGCATGGGTGCCAGTTGTGTGACACCAGAATCTGCCATGACTATGATATCACTTGGCTTCATGGGTCTTCTTCTCAAGCACAGCAATGCCAAAGGTCTTGGTCATTTCTCATTGCCTCTGTGAGGGTCTCGGTCATTTATCATTGCCTCCATGAGGTCATTTGTCATTGAAAATACACATTTCTTAAAAAAACAAAAGCTAAACCCCTTCTGAATGGTCTCCAATAGAGATATGTAATAAAAAAGACAATATGAAATTCACCTCCTTGAGAAGTTACAGCCAATTAAACCATCGCTTTAAACAGAGCAGCTTTGCTAGGATAATGAAAAGTAATCTAACATACTTATACAATTATTAATCAGATAAATAACTGATAAATCTATCATATCCTACAATAAGGTGTCAAGTCACATCTGACTCTGTTTTCAATTATTACATATATTACCTGTATCCATATTGTTTATATTTAAGATATACAGAGGAAAGCTTTGAATAATCCTCATCACCATTTAACTGCCATCTTCTATGCTGGCATAGGTTGGATGGTTTGAATAGATCTGATGAATGAGAGGACTGCATCATGTTCCAATTTCTACTTTGGCATGGTTTCTATGGTTAGATGCCCTCCCTACTGCCAACCATTTTACAAAGTGTACTGGATACTTTTTCCATGGCAACAGTACTAGTGATGTCACAATGTAATTCACTGGACTAAGTCACCCCTTGATAGAGTGGGACTACAGTAGAGAGGTGGGCAGCTTTATGCTAAGAAAGGAGAAGTTAAAGTATTATAAAAGGAGCTGGAACAGATTTCTTGCAGTAGAAGAGGTACATGGTTACCTTATATTATGTTATGTTATTATTATTATCATTATTATTACTATTATTACTTCTGCCTTAGCAAAGGTGGAGGTATTGGTTTCAGTCATGTTTGTTTGTCCATGGACAAGATATCTCAAGAACCACTGTATGGATTTGGATGAAGCTTTCAGGGATGTTTGTCCAGGTGACTGACATGAACTGATTAGATTTTGGGATTGATCCAGTGCCAGACAAGGAGTCTGGATTATTTTTCCGTCTTTATTTATCTATTTTTTAACTTAATTTTTGAGAGCAGTCGGGTACATTTTTAGTATTCTTGTTTGTGATAGCAGTCGAGTTTATTTCAGATATTCTCATTTTAAATATCATTTCCGGCTAATCATTGAGAGAATGTTGGTGTTGCCTAGGCAGAGGATTCTGCTCTCTGACTGCTCTTGTTATTATTAATAAGTTAAATGAAGAGAAATTTCTCCCCAAGTGAAGAGATTAATGCAGTTGATGTTCAGTGTGAACATTTGTAGGTTAATGTTTACAAGAGTATACATATGTAAGTGGTTCCAGCCATGACCATCCTATCATTGTAGGTATATCTAGAAATACATTATTTAATGTGTTATTAAGACAGTAAAAATTCTGCCTACTATTTCTAGTAGGTTGATTAACTACATAGAGGGTGCTCATTGTTAATCTGCCTCAATGGGACACACATACAAACACACACACACAACTGTCTTAATTTAACCACCAAACTATTTTTCGATAAATTTCTCCATAATTAACATAAATTTCTGGTCTTTACAAAACTCTTCAAACAATTCCAATGTTTAGGCAATGACAATGGCTCATTAACTAACATCAAAGTTTCAATTTATTCATTAACCAAACCAAAATTACAGACAAGTGATGATCAAAAACTAATGATTTTTCCATTGGCAAGGAAAAATACCATAGCTAACAAATTTAGTTTACCATTATTTCTAGAAAACTGTTTAGAATTTCTTTCCTACTTCAACAAACAGATCTAGTCATGGTCTTTTCATACTTATGCCTAAATGTTAACCAGCGTGATTCACTTGGTGCAACCTGTCATGGTGCAACCTGACAATGGTGATAGCTCTATTATCGAAAAGAAGACATTCAACAAAGCATGTTACTTCAATTGAACTGAAAATTTATGTCGACCTAAAAATTACCGAAAACTCTTTCAATAAGTTATTCCAATTGAATGAAAAGGATGTGGAAAAAGAGGAAGGTAAGTTACTAAACAAGCTGGGTTTGAACATATGCGGATTAACACATACTTTAAGAAATTATTATTTCTTATATCTGATTGTTTATGTTATGATTTTCCTTATTCCATGTACCCAGACTTTGTGGACACCCTGTAGAATAAGATATTATTCATCAATTTGATACTACAAAAATTGAGTGCCAAGGTAGTGGTCTCGTGAAGCTTGTGAAAGGAATAACTTAATTGCTGTCAAATTAAGGTACTAGACAGCTGATCACAAAGTCATGGGTTGAAACCTCTACAAGCATAGCACAACCATTTAGGTGTTCCCCTGAGCAAAGCATCTAAATTCTACTTGCTCTAGTTTAGCTGACTGACCAAAAACTAAATAAAAAAAAAACAGACAAAAGAAATAGTGCCATTGTTGCTGTTTAGAGCAGTGAATTATATATACTGCAGTACCTATTTAGAGATAGATGGAACTTGGCCAAATAGCTAAGTACCGCTAAGAAGGTTGTCCTATACCCAAGTGACTCCACCATCTACTTAAACATAGATTACATATCTCAAGACACCTTTTAACTAGAAGTTCTGTAGGGAGACATTATCCACCCAGGAATGTAAGCAATCTATACTATGACAGTAATTAGATTTAGAAACAAGATCCTGTCAATAAAAATTGCCTTTCCTGATTATTTTGTGAATAGCAAAGTTTAAAGTTCATTTAATGTTACCAGGTGGTACACATTTACACAGGAAATATTTTACAGGAAAGATATTCAGTTTCTTAATGCCTAATGTAAATACAAGTAAATCTATAATACTTCCGATATCTACTGGACAGATAGAGAAGAGCTAAGCGTAGTGAAAAACCGGACATAAATCCATGTATTTTTATTATGATATAGTGTACTGCAAGAAAACAGTAGGGAAAAGGCGGTGTGAATAATTTAATTGCAAGCAACAATAAATTGTTTAAATTTTAAGCTGTTTTGCAATGAAATGACATACACATATATATGAGTTGTACTTGTTTGGCAAGTGATATGAGATTAGTGTGTTGAAGCAGAAAAAATTGCATCATGGAAAGTTATAATGGACAATGAAAACAGATTCATACACCTTTCTATTTACTTTTCTTTTATCCTGTGAAGAGGAAACTATGACAGTCTATACAATAACATATGATTACCATGAGATATAACAAAAAAGGAACTATAATGCTGTGTGTATGTAGTTTAAACTATGCATTCATGATGCAACAGTTATATAATTGCTATACAGTAATCCCTTGATTACTGCGGGTGTTACGTTCCGAAACCCCACATGATAGGTGAAAATCTACAAAGTAGAAACACTATTGTACTGTATCATCATCATCACCATCATTGTTTAACGTCTGCTTTCTATGCTGGCATGGGTTGGATGGTTTGACTGGGGACTGGCGAGCCAGATGGCTGCACCAGGCTCCAATCTAATCTGACAGAGTTTCTACAGCTGGATGCCCTAACGCCAACCACTCCGTGGGTGCTTTTATGTGCCACCGGCATGAGGGCCAGTCAGGCGGTACTGGAAACAGCCATGCTCAAATGGTGTTTTCACGTGTCACCTGCACAAGAGGCAGCAAAACTGAAGAGGCCTCACTATTTTATATGGTTATTTGCTCAAGGCAAGTAACCTGAGAGTATGACCAGAAGAGGGAGTGATGACAGAAGAGGAACCATGATGAGTGAAGGGAGCAAAAGTACGATGATAGAAACAGAGTGCTTGGGGTGTCAAGCAGCGGTGGTGGGGACAAACACAACGACAAAGGACCTCTACATAGTTTCTATCTATCAAATTCATTCACAAGGCACTGGTCAACCCTGGATTATAGTAGAAGATACTTGCTTAAGGTACTGTGCAGTGGGACTGAACCTGAAACTACATGGCTGCAACACAAGCTTCTTAGCCACACAGCTGTGTCTGCGCCTACATCTGGAATGGTGTATATCCTTAGAGCATTAACAAAGATTTTTATTAAATAAAGGTTGCCAATTTGATACCTGGAGTTCGTCTAGTCTAGAATGTTGCTCAAGACACACCATTTCTGATATGAGAGCACCAGTGAAAGGAGAGCAAAATAGGTGCTTGTTGCTGTTTAGCTCAGATTAGCCCTGAGTAGAACCTATAATCAAAAGCATTCCAACCATGACCAGTTTGTCCTCTTTTTTTGGCATTGCATGTCTCAGAATATATCAGCCAGCATGTGTTTATTTATGGTATAATGTAATTGTTGATGGTAAGGTGTAATTTAAGGGAGATGTGGCTGCTAATTCAAGCAGACTGAATAACCATGTAGAAGTTTTATGTCATACAAGGGTTATCCATAAACCCTAAGGCTTTCTCTTAAATGGGAACTATAATAGAGGTGATACCAGTTCAGACATAAGGACAGTATATTGTAGCATATTAGTGGTATTTTTTTTCTTTTCTATTTGTTTTTAATGAATGAAAAGCAAAGCTGACTGGAGGATTCGAACTCAAAACCATAAGCCAATAACCATGACCTACGCTTTTATGATTACTAAGGTACAGCCTCAGTCTAGATTGGGGACTACTTGAAATAACTATGAGATAACATGATATAAAATAAGGCTTGGTCTATTATCTACAGATGTTTACAGAAAATGTCAAGGGTCTCTTGTAGCTGAAGTTTAATGATCAACATGCATATTTAGCAAATCTAACTATTCAACTTCCTAACGAAATGTTTGAAGGAAAATTGTTCTAATCTGATGACAAGATTTATTCAATGATAAAGTGTTTAGAAAAGATCATTCATATTTAAGTATCATGGAACTGAAAACAAATGTTAGTAATATCTTTGACATGTGTTAAGGATGTATGAAGCCAGAATCCCACTTCAGAAATTGCATGGATATTATCAACAAACGAATGGAAACCATAGGAGAATCTTAACATAACAACTGCCAATGAAATTAACAAAGGAGATCTCAAGAAAACGAAGAGTTAGCAATTATATAAAATGAATAACGAAGGAGTAGGCAGTATAATAGAGCCTACTCTCTGCTTTAGATATATAAAAGTAGAAAGAAGTCTGAAATCTTTTCTCTTTAATTAGTTTCAGTTATTGGACAGTGGCCATGCTGGGGCACCTCCTTGAAGGGTTTTAGTTGAACAAATCAACTCTAGTACTTATATTTTTTTCAAGTTTGGTGCTTATTCTATCAATCTCTTTTGCCAAACCATTACGTTATAGGGACATAAATCAGTACCAATTGTCAGAGACATATTGCTCATGGGTTTCCGCACAATTTTTCATCGATCAAATTCACTCATAAAGCACTGGTCAGCCCAGGGCTATTGTAGAAGACATTTGCCCTAAGTTCTATACTGTGAGACTGAACCCAAAACCACATGGTTGCTAAGTAAGCTTCTTAACCACACAGCCATGCCTGCAATTAATCATAACAGTTATATTGGAGTGTACCAGATG
>JARUKP010000617.1:0-10996 GCA_029874955.1 Octopus insularis | reverse complement strand
TTGATCAATCCTGAATTTGAACTCAGAATGCAAAAACTGACGAAATGCCGCTAAGCTGTTTGCTCGGTGTGCTAACGATTCTGCAAGCTCGCCGCTTTGACAATTAGAAACAATGATTTCAAATTTTGGCACAAAACCAGCAAATCCAGGTTAGGGAATAAAATAGTTACACTGGTCCCAATGTTAAACTGGTGCTTATCCTTTCGATCCCGAAAGGGTGAAAAGCAAATATGGCATCAGCAGAATTTGAACCAGAACGTAAAAAGAGACGAAATGCCGCTAAGTATTTCGCCCAGCGTGCTAACGATTTTGCCAGAAAACAGAACAAAACGAAACAAAAATCACCAAAAGTAAACACAAACAATTCAAATAGTTAAAAATTCGAAACTAAATACATTGTTACCATCACCATTATCTTCATTATCATTATTTTTCTCATTATCAAGATTATTAGCATTATTATCGTTATTATCATTATTATATCATTATTGCGCAGATGTGAGTTTGGCAGAATTGTCAGCAGAATTGTCATTCGTGCTCGATGAAATAAGTATCAGGTGCGCACTTATGTTAATGTTATCCATTAGCCTCTTCCTCACAAAATTTCCGGCCTTGTGCCTGTAGTAGAAAGACGGCTGGCTGGTTGAATCCTTAGCACGCCGAGGATTTTAATTGCTTGAGAATTGTCTGCCCTTGATATTTTTCACTGATCACCATATCCTTTTTCATCCCCCTTGTTGTGTCCTTTACCACTCAAAATCCGTACTAGTCACTATACCCGTCCTTCCCTCTCAGAACATCAACTCTCTGGAATTCCTGTAGGTGTTGGCTTACAAAGGTTCAAGATGAACATTAACAACATCGTTTCACTGACTTATGAGAGACTGCGAAAGCCATGGGTATTGTCCTTTCCCCTAAAGCCAGCAAGTAAAAAAAAAAATAAACATATAAACGACTTTATTTTCCTTTGAATGGCATATATAATTGAGTTAGGAGATTGCTACTGGGTGGCTATAAAGTGTGTACGTTACTATAAGTACGCACATCATTATCTTCACCTATTCTGATCCGACATACCGAGTGAAGATCTTGGTGGTTTGGAAAATATTAATTAGTAAATTGCTCTTTTTTGTTTCACCGTATTTGTAGGATATTCAGTAATATGAGAGGAATTGTTTTTGTTGCTTTGTGAAATCTCTCTACTTAGGGAAGATATTTGAACTTTATTTGCCTTTTACCAACAAGGCAAATACATTATTTAACAAATGGCAACGGAAATAGTATTAACAGAAAACTACTATAATGAGAGAAGTTTATGATCGTCTGGGATCATATTATACAAGGCTTCTAGAAAGAAAGCATGTTTTGACTTTGTCAGTGTGCTGCAGTGAGCAGAGGTATAATCTTTAACTTTATTCTGTTTGTCATGATACTATTTAAGTGTTAATCCGGTAACGATCTCAACTATGGAATAAAATCGAAGATATACTTAACATATTCAACAATGAAACAAGTTTGGATGTTATACTTTCAAAATCTTTAACTGTGGAATGAAATAGAAAGCATAATCAAAATCTTGAAGACCATGACACAATGTTCTGTATATTTATGCATCAAAATAGAAATATGAACAGTTACAAAATATGAAATTTTCAAGGGATCCGCTAGTTATTTTTAATATAGCAAGCGTTTTTAATAACACAGTGATGTAGTTAAAAAGTAAACTTAGATATATTAATTGAAAATATATCAAAGTGATTCGTGCAAATGTTTCATAATTCCAGCAGATAAAATGGCAATTGTCATACTCTAAAGCATGGCGAGTAAAAACCGCTGAAGGAGTCTTTAAACCCCGTGGTTAAATCCTAGCAGATGGCATTCTCTACTCCAATCAGACAAATAGGCAATTACTTCGGGTGTCCAGGACACTGGACATTTTCACTGCTGCTCAAGAAGGTTGCTGCTCAATAAGGTATTGCTGCAGTGCACATCCCAGATTAGAAAGCTAATGCACCTGATCTTTTACATATCCAACCCCACTGGTTGGACAGGTAATTAACTATGCATAAATATTATTTGTCGGCATCACTGAGTGCAGTATAGTAAGGAAGGTTGTCGGCACTAAGATTGTATAACAACAGTTGTTAGAGTTTCAAAATGTTTACTGGAGATGATATAGGTTATAATTTCATTCCTTTAGTAAGAAACTCCCGATAAAGATATAAGATTTGTAGGATCATGCAGGCATGAAGTTTATTCGATCCACCATAGCCAAATCTAAACTAACACTGCAACAGAACTTTTCCCACGGTGGAACAATGGTTTTTCTGTGACAACAGTTTTACATTTGCCTGATTGTCTTTAGCTAGGCCGAAATATTGTATTCACCACTTAACCCTCAAAACCTCTTCTACTTCACCAAAAGCTGGAATAGAGATAACAAGACCACCAACTAAATCGATTGTTCTCAATGATATGTCTATCCTTCTGGATAGTTATAAAAGCAAGAACTCCCCAAGCAAAAGAGAGTCACTTCTGTGACAACTCTGTGAGAACGAAGTCTGGCTGACCAGCTAGAACCTTGGTCAGAGGGAGAAATGAAGTTTACTGTCAGCAACTGTGAGACAACGTCCCACACCCTACAACTCACACTAGCTCTAATTCTGTTCTCTTACAACGTCATTCTATCTCTCTCTGTAATTACGACTAAACAATGAAGAGGATATAAACTTTACTTCGCATGCTTTGGATCTGTCATAAAACTGACCGTCGAGGCAAGGTATTGTAACGTAACGGTAAATAAATGTTTCCTTAAAACTTCATGCATTGTTTATCTTTCACGTCTTGCAACAAGTCGTTATAACAACAAATTTTTATCGTTACAACTGCTGACCCCGACATTTCATATTATTGTGTACCTAATCAGTCTTACCCGTTACAATTGGTAGCTACACTGATTAATCCCATCCATTACAATTGGTGGCCCCGAACAAGAGAATTGCAGTCTTCCCAAGAACTAACCGTTACATATATATACACACATGTACATATGTATGCATGTATATATAATATACATGAGTGTGCGCGAGTGTGCGCGCGCGCGCGTAAATTTATAAAACAAGAATATGGAATGAATAGGTTTTAATCACAAATCACAAGAATTGTTTCTGCACATTGAGAAGAGCTGTTTGTTGCTGAGTTTTCAATATCATACTATTACATAAAATATTATATCAATGATTATATAAATATGACCCAGCAATATCTGTGTACCAGCATATTATCAGGTGAGTGGCTTTGATAGCATTGTTATACAGTAATCATCTGGTAATCTAAAACGACTCAACTTACGCAATATATATTGGGTTGGCCAAAATGTCCGTTCGGTTTTTGAAGTGAAAGTAAGAGAAAATTTTTAACATAAGGGGATTTATTCAATCAATGATATAATTACAGTTTCGTACCAGTATATTCTGCTACCTTGCGGACAGATCCATTATTCCCTACTCAAATGAATTTCCACACTCAAATGAATCTCAGAGCTACTATCTTGGCTGAAAGATAAAGAGGAGCTAAGGAAACGGCTAACTTATCCATTTGGTAGCTCCGGAGACCGAGTAACTTGGTCTACTTGGAAATTAAAATCCCTTTTGGGAAGTTCTTTAGGAGCTTCACCTTATGTTGGAACTTCTTACGTCATTGGGGAAATTCTACCTCAATATATTATGTGAACCCAAGCACAGCCTTATTAATTTCCTTTTCTTTTTCTTTCTAGCCCTTTGAAAGTACTGGAAGCAAAAACCTGTGTGTGTGTGTGTGTGTGTGTGTGTGTGTTTGTGTATAATGACTAACGCATACATTTCCACAATTCTCAACCAATTTTCACCAAACTTTACACATACATTACTTATATCCCAAGGATATAATATTTTGCCCATAGCTCCCGCGTTAATGGATGTAAATGACTTTGTATGGAAGGTCTTCCATACTTAAACATTTTTTTTATAAAAGTGAAAGGATTTTGTCTATTTATTTCCAATGTCCTCCAGCGATGGGGATTAAATTGACTAGGAACAGTGAACGCATACATTTCCATAATTCCCAACCGATTTTCACCAAGCTTTACATACACATTACTTATGTCCCAAGGTTGGTCATGCACTAAACATTTTGCCCAGAGCTCTCACGTAAATGGACCCAAATGGACATGTTTTTTTTTGTATGTAGAGTCTTCCATACTGTTTTTATCTTTTTTTATAAAAATGAAAGGATTTTGTCTATTTATTTCGACTGTCTGCCTGCCACGGTGATTAAATTGGCTAGGAACAGTGTACACGATACCAAAGAATCTTAATCTCCATACTTAAACTGCATTAAACTTTGGCAAGCTCACCTTTACCTATTCTGAGTTACTTGAAAGGTGCTGTTCCCCTCCTCCTCTTCTATTTCTTGATACATTTGTTTACCTACCAATGCGTTGTTTCCCTTTAAGGATGTTTATCCATTATGATATTTCGACTGCTTTTCATTGTTTCAAATACGTTTTAGCATTGTAGTTCTAGCCTTTTTTAAACAATCACATATGATTCGTCTCAAAGAATCAACCTTTAAATAAGTGTTTTGCTTCCATTAGCGAATGCTATACGCATCTTTCAGAAAGCTCCATACCAATCTAACTTTATGCTGCATTTGCTGTTAGTTTATGCGCTGGGTATATGGGAAGATAGAATTAAGAGGTTTTGTCAGCTTATCTCTCTGAAAAAATAGCTCCCTTTGCTGTTGAAAAAAATAAATTTGCAGAGGGAAAGTTTCAACGTCTTCTTTCAGTTTCATTATACCATTTATGTGGCTGTTTCTGACAATTAATTTCGCTTTCATATAAAACAACAATATATTTGGTAGTCATTATCCCTAATCTACTCCCAAGACACTTCAGTAGCTCTACTTTGCATCGCTTGCAAACTTATGTCCTATGATCATTAAAATGCAACGACCTCTACAATAACCAGTAGTGTTGTGGATTTATCTGTTGATATAGGCCTAGTTTTTGTGATGCTTCATCTTTGTGTAGATCGTTCCATTATGTCCTTTTTGCTTTTATTATTTTTAACGAAAATTTGCTTGGCTGTACCTTCTGCTTCTAGCAAGATGATATTTCCGCGTTGGAAAGATGCTATGCGCGCGTATCCATGCGTATGTTTTTGAAAAAGGTAAGGAGAGAAGGAGGCTAATAAAGAGGAAGTTTGGTAGAACATTTTTCTCTGTTGCGTATTTAGGTTCTGTTGTTGTGGTCGTTGTTGTTACTGTAGGAGGTGTCCCCTCCTCTCAGCCGCTTGGCCTTCTTCCTTCAACCACAGCTCGCAGATCCACACTGTACGGGAGATGTATAAGGTCTTAGATCTTGTCCACGTCTTTCCGTCAGATTTGGAACAGAATTTTCACCGTAGCCTCAAACCATAACTCCCACACCGTCCTTTTCCCTTCGAGAAGTGTACCGTTTCTTTCTAAAGTAACATAAAAGAACAACCAGCTGATATACAGCTAAATGGATTGATGCGATTGGTCTTCTCTTTAAATAAGTTGCGTAGAAAGAGAGCTCTGTGTCGCATATGGGAGTTATGGATCCCTTCAGCGTGAGAGTAACGCTCCTGAAGAGAACTTCCACTTTCCTGAATTGACTTGCGCCGGTGACGTGATTTACATCTGCCATGTTTCTTTAAGGGTTCTTTCTACCTGAGTGTGTGCCGCTGCTTCTAGATGTCAGGTTTTAGCCAATACTCAGCTATATGTTTCTATCTTCCATGCGGTTGCTCCTAAAACTTCGGCTGGGATGGCAACTTGTGCACTTCTCCCATTCACCCTCACAAGCTGTTCTACCTGTGTCAGGTGGGTGTGAAACACTTAGTTGATTTCGCCGCCATCCCAGCGAATGGTTGCTTACTCGTGGAATATCCCCACTACTTGTTTTGCTGTCGTCGTCTACTTTTCTTTTTGGTGCTGCTGTTGCTGTTATTATTGTTGCTTTCGTTATCGTTACTGTTGCTTCTGCTCTCGCTGCTGTTCTTGTTGATGCTGTTGTCGCTGCTGCTGTTGTTATCATCACTATAATTGTGGTTTTTGATGTTGTTGTTACTGCTATTGCTACTTGTCGTATTGGTAGTGATACAGTTATTTGGACTTTGAACTTGAACCTTGTTCTCCGTTTTCACGTGTATAGAGAAGATGAGGCACCTTGAAACGTGCTGCGACTATCTCTCAGAGTCACCTCTCTCTTTACCTATTTTATTACCCATCGAAGTTAATGCCATATTTTTTTCTAAAATTACTTTTTTTCAAAACAAAACTTTAAAATATTTTTTCTAAATATGCGCTCATAAGAGACAAAAATGGAACAAGCCAACACTTTATGTGAT
Organism: Octopus insularis; assembly: GCA_029874955.1. Classification (NCBI taxonomy): domain Eukaryota; kingdom Metazoa; phylum Mollusca; class Cephalopoda; order Octopoda; family Octopodidae; genus Octopus; species Octopus insularis. Next base: position 4,583 of record JARUKP010000617.1, on the reverse strand, counting down.
CTGATGGTTTTTATCAAATGTTATGTTGCAAAATAATAACAATAAAATTCCTCTTAAGCATATAAACTCTGTAGCAAACTTACAAGCGATGAGACTAGTGTCTTTCCGTTAAAAAATAGTGATGATAATGATAATGATGATGGTTTCTTCTTTTTCTTTTCATGAAGGGGGCCATTAAAATAATAAATTACTAAAACGGTGATGATTGCCGCAGAATTGCTACTGCGAAAACCGCCATATTTTTCTGCAAAAATAAGTCATGGAATACTTAAATATACAATGGAAATTAAATGAGATCTCCTAAAACGGATCGATCATCCTACCCCATCACCACCGCCACCATTAGCAAATCGAGGGGTTTTTTCTGAGTACATTGAGAAAGTGCACTCTACCAGCCGTGTTATCTAATCTACACACTCACGTAGATATTGGATCATACAATGCAAGCCATTTTGGGCCTAATGGCTAGCATATCTTTCAGCAAAAACATTGCACGATTTTTTCCCTTTGGCTATCTCCTCCTGTTATGTTTAGACCATCCTGTCTTTCCGTGATGTGTATCCTTATCACTAAAATAAGAAAAATAAAATAAAAAGTCTGTCTTCGGAAATCCCAGTGTTATTCGCACCATTCTGTCACATTTGCCTTCCTATCTTCTCCAAATAAAAGAAGGCCGAGGGAGTAACCTTTCAAGATGGACTCGGCTTAGAGCTGGGTCTGTGTTGAGTGTGATAAACTACGTGGAATCAGCTGCTGCAAGTTAGCAATGTTTATACTCTTGGCCAGGGCCTACAAATGGCTACGTTGCTTTGCATCAATCTCGTTTAGACTCAATGGTCAGTTCTTTCATATTTGCAGAGATTATCTCTAACTGGCGATGCCTGACAACACCAAGAAGCACTTCTGTGGGGCGCGCATGCACACACACACACACACACACACACACTTGCGTAGCTAGAGTGTGTGCCGCCCGTGGAGGCCCTTTCGTTTGCCGCCCCCGAACTCCACGAAAAGCACATATAGCCTACAGCAGACTTCAAATTGGTGCCCCTTTAAAAGTGCCGCCCGGGGCAGACTGCCCCTACTGCTGCCTAGCTACGCAAGTGTGTATATGTACATATGTATGTAGACGCAGTTACCTCCCTTGACAGCGGGCTTGAACAAGCTCGCACTAGATGGCGCTTGAGTGTTGAGATTTTGACTTGAGTCCTTGCGACTTTCTCTTTTGGCATGTAGACGTCGGTGACATGATCTAGTTGGCTCTTTTACGACACGCAGCGACTAACAGATATAAGGTAATGCACAGAAGAAGATCATGGCCTCCACGCATCAAATTCTTTCCATTTATCATTCAGTTTATATACATGGGTTGGACAAAATAATGGAAACATCTTAAAATTTCAAACAAATTTATTTTAATATGGGTAGGACCGCTTTGGCAATAGTTACAGCTTGAATTCTACGAGTTATGGACTCGTACAAAGTTTGAATGGTTTCCAAATTAATTTTTGTCAGCTAAAACAGTCTTCAGTTCTTGTAGTGATGATGGTGAAGGGTATCAACTTCTTGTTTCTCTAAAATGCACCATAAATGTTCAATAATATGAAGGGAAACCGTTGGGCCGGCGGATTTCCAAGATATTGTCCCCCAGATAATCACAGATCCTCCTCCATGTTCAACAGTTGGAAGAAGGCAGTCTGGGTCAAATGCTTCTTTCGGCTTTCTCCACACGTATACTTGGCCGGTGGTCGGAAATAAGGTGAAGGCTGACTCATCCGAGAAAATAACATTTTTCCACTGCTGTAGGCTTTTAGTCCACTTTAAACGCTTTGCAACGTTTGTTTTTCAAAGTAGTGGTTTTCTGATAGCTGCCATCCCGTGAAATCCGGCTTTGTGCAGCTCCTGGCGGACAGTTTTTGTGGAAACTGGAGTCTTGTGGTGGTCATTAAGCTCTGCCGTAATTTTGTGAGCTGTACTTTTGTGATCCTTCTGAAGGGTCAACCTTTAGATGACTCCACAACCCTGATACAATCACCATCCAAAATGGTAACCACAACGCAGCACACACCACAATTCCTTCTAAAATAGTGAACCCCGGACGAATTTCTTGAGTTCGTCTACGCGACCAGACCGCCATTCATCGCATAGGAACATATCACTGACCTCTCTCGTCGCTATAGTCTTCTTCACCAGAAAATTTTGGCACCATTTCCAAGCAGGAAACTGCACATCTTTTTCTTCGTGATGTAACTGAATTTACGACTTGGAGAATTTGCTATTTGCATGTTAAAAGGGAGGTGGGGAAAACATCTGGAATTTTCTCCAGAGTTCACGTGGGCAACAATTTTTCTAACGTGCCAGGTATGAGTTTCTGTCTCTCAACCCTACCCGGATCATCCATGTGTTGGTCATTGTTTTCTTCTTCATCCATTGGCAAGGACTTCTCCCATTTCCTCCTCTGCTGCTAAAAAAATTCTTAGTTCCATGCTCGTCGTATCTTCTTTCAACTAGGGGATTTGACTGCTATTTCAACTAACTTATTCTTCCTGACGTTCTGTTTCCTATTATCGTCACGATGAGTCCTTTTCCTTTGCCTCAAGGCGCTTCTTCGTCCTCCTCTCGAGCTTGTACTTCTGCTCCGCAATCCTCCAAAATCTTGCGGGCCATTGGAGAACTGACCCGTCAAGTCGCACGCATGTGCCGAGACCGTTCGTTTTCAGGGAATCATTCTGAAGGGAGAACAGGATATCGTTCTTTCTCGTGCGGACGCGCGCCTCTTGCTCCACTTGTTTGTTGGTACCACAGGAAATCCAAGGACCAGATTTTGTCTTTGCGCACGTCGATGACCTAATCGCCAGTGGTACTCCAGACCAGTACCTCCAACACTTAACCCAACTATTCAAGCGCCTACGTTACTATGATGTGAAGATCAACCCGGCTAAGTGTGTATTCGGTTCTACCAGTTTGGAAATCTTGGGGCATCTCATTGACGCTTGTTTCCTCCTCAGAAATTTTATTGGTTTAATTAATTATTATCGATGTTTCATTCCTAAATGTGCGGAGAAGTTGCTTCCCTTGATCCGGCTCTTGAAAGATCAACGGGGAAAATAAAAAGACTCTCCGACAACGCTGTTTCCTGCAGCCATCCAAGTTTTTGAATCTGTCAAATCTGACCTTGCTTAAGCATCCTTCCTCGTACATCCTATTGCGAATGCAAAATTGTCACTCACTGTCGACGCGTCATCATCTACCACTGCCGCAGTTTTAGAGCAGTCTGTCAACAGCCGAAGACCGCCATTGGCCTTCTTTTCTCGCCAGTTGAAAGATGCCGAATTGAGATACAGTGTATTTGATAAAAAAACTCTTAGCAATTTATCTAGCGATGAAGAATTTCTCTCATCTTCTCGAAGGTAGAGATTTCACGATTTTCACTGACCACAAACCGCTATCATTCACTCTCTTTGCCAAAATGGACCGGTACTTGCCCAGAGAAACAAAGCATTTGGACTACATATCACAGTTCACTAGTGACACTCGTCACATCGCTGGCACTGACAACATCCCCGCCGATACTTTATCTCTTCTGCCTATTAATGCATTGTCGTCTCCTGCTTCGATTGATTTGGTTGCTATGGCTATTGACCAACCCTCCTTGGACTCTCTGGACGTCTCTTCATCACAGTTTTCCTGCTGCAAGTTTGAACACCTGCCTCTGCCTTTTTCCGAAGGAGCTATTATCGATGATGTTTCTACCTGATCACTACAACCCCTAATTCCTGAATGTCACCGTCGTGCTGTTTTTCAAGTACTGCATTCACTGTCACACCCCGGCATTGCGGCCACAGTAAAGCTCATCTCGGCCCGCTTTTTCTGACCGAATATGCGTCGGTCTATTACTGCTTGGTCACTACTAATATTGCTCTTGTTACAACCGTTAGAGTTACAGTCAATGCTGCCGTTTCTGATACTACTGTCGCTGCTATTGCTGCTATTTTTGTCGCCTTCACTGTTCATGATACTGTCACTGCCACCACTGCTGCTGGCGCTTCCACTACTATCACTGCTGCTGTCGATGCTGCCACTGCAGCTATTGCTGCTATTGTTGTCGCTTTCACTCTTACTACTGCCAAATTCTCTCTTAAATTGACGGGATAGACTTTGGTCTCTTTTGTCTCCTCCTCTTCTCCTGCACTATTTTTGGCGAGAGAAGGAAGGAGAGGGAAGTCTTCAACTGAAAGAAGACTGAGGGGAGGAGGTGTTTTTCTTTGTAATTGTTTCAAGGTGGGCGCCGCCATCATGTTGAATTTGTTGCTTTTAAATGTTCTTCGAGCGACTTTGGCCCCGCAAGGGGCCAAACAATCTCAAAAGACCCAGCAACACGTTCTTGGTGCTTTTAGTCACAAATTGGAACGTAAATTCCACCCAAAAAACAACACCAAATGGGTGTAAACAATAAATGTAGAGAGGAGTTTCTCCGCATTCGAAAACACCACCGTCGTACTCTCCATATAATAATGATAATAATGATAATAATAATAATAATAATAATAATAATAATAATAATAATAATAATAATAATAATA
>JARUKP010000616.1:0-11002 GCA_029874955.1 Octopus insularis | reverse complement strand
TATATACACATATACATACACACATAATACATATATACACACATATATACATACATATACACATATGCGTACACACACACACACGCATGTATATATATATATATATATTGTGTCTGGGGAGAGTCATTCTCTTTTAGTGCCTTATTATTTAACACACGCACAGGTTCGATTTCCACTTATTTATTTATTTTTTCTAAACTTTTCGTTGCGTCTTGCAATCTTTTCAATAGTCGGTGAAAATAGATATTATTCCTATACAAAATAATATGTAAAACACTTCTATCAAAATATATATGCATATTTCGTATTGTAATTAAGCATTTCTATATTAATCACATAGTGAAAAGGCCTTTTCTTTAATGATATCAATTTAATGTTTACAGCTTACAGCTTACTCACGGGCACATGACTACAGACGCTAAATTACATGAGACCCATATATCAGAATGACCAGAATGAGTCAAGGGCTGAGAGTTTCGTGCATTAGCATGTTGATCAAAGGATCTGCGACAAAACTGAGAGGGGAATGACCTTTCACTATAAAACTGGCCAACTGTCAACCATGTGGTTAGGTTTCATTTTAACTTGGTTATTTGTAATTATTTATCCTTTGAATTATTCGCCACTTTCATTGTGCACAATCAAACGAGGAGAGCTTTGTGTAGACAGGAAATATTCAATAACTCTATAAACCGTATACCTTCACAGAAGATGGAATGGGCACAGCTGGAAAGTCTTTTGTCAAAAATCTGCTTGATTAGAGGTAACCTGTAGCTCAGTAGTTCCCAACCTCTTCCTTACCAAGGATCCCTTTATTTAAATGAGTTTTTCTTCGGACCCCAGGATATTGAAAGGTCTGTCAGTGAATTTAGTCCACGGACCCCCAGTACTACTTTTGCGGACCACAAGTTGGGAACCACTGCTGTAGCTAAACAACAAACAATGTCATTTAAGGGAAACTATGATCTTTATTTTAAATTTTCCTAAATCCTTCATTTTACATCAACTTTTGGGGCTAATGCAGTTTTCGCAACTCTCCTTGAAAAATACAATTCTTTGAAAGTCTTTTTTTTTCAGATTTCTACGTTTTAGATGTCAGAGATTATGAATATGCAAAAAAAAAAAAAGGAAAAAATTTTATCCCCCACCCAACACCACTCCACATTGATGTTTAATAATTGTTATAAAGTTTAATAAGGGGCACAAGTTTCACCACCTCTAATTTTAAATTTTGAACTTTTCATCCATTTATCTGTTTATTTATCTGTCTATCTATTTATCCCTATCCGTTTATTCATAAAATATATTTGTCAACTAAATGTGGCGGTCCTATAGAAGACGGTGTTACTGTTGTTTTTAGCCCCAGGAAGACATTCATATCTATCTCTTTATACATACATCTATATGCTTATTGAATTTAAAATTTTGAAAATGTAGTTTCTTGCATATTCGGAATCTCCGTCATATAAAAAACATAGGGGGAAAAAATTTCGAAAAGGTTCAAAATTTTAAATAGGAGGAGTGGTGGTACTTTAAAAAACCTTTCTTTTTTTTTTACATATTCGTAATCTCCGACATCTAAAACTTACGAACCCGAAAAAATTTTGGCGATTTTTACAAAAGAAAGGCATTTTTCAAAGAGAGGTGCGAAACTACATTAGCCCCCATTCATCGATGTGATGTTGATAAACGGGAACGCTCACCAACATCATGAACTCTGTTAGATTTTCATGAAAACCCTATCACATCATCTTTAATCACTCAGAAATAGATAATAGGTTAACTTACTGATTTGTTGTCTTTTCTCTATCTGAGGTAGTGACAAAAGACAGGAACGGGATGACAATAACAGACACAAGTTTTCTCAGGTGTTTTTGGACTTGCACAGAACATATTAAGCGATACAGTTGAACACAGACCAAACTAATCGGTTGAAGAACAGATGCTACTCTAGATTCGCTTCTCACTTATTAATTTCGCATTTATTTAATTTTTTTCTGTTTTTCTCATTTTATTTTATGTTCACCTACAATAGATTCTAGAAATAACAACAAAATTACAGCGGAAATGTCGAACACGCAATCCACTCCTTTGTTTTTTTTTTCATTTTATTTTCAGATTCCAATATTTTCAATAGCGGAGAATACGATTCACCACGCCCCACGAGAAACAGCATTTCAAAATTTCAATGTCCCGCACCAATGTTTTTTTTTTCTTTCGTTTTTCACTTTCTCCAAATTTTTTTTTTTTTAGTTCACCTAGAAAAATACATAGATTATAATTTTGTAAAAAGAATTTCTAAAATTTCAATTAAAAAAAAAAAAAATTCCCTCCTCTACCTCGTCATACACACCAATATTCCAGATGATTTTAAACTCGTTTGCTCCTATGTCCATGCGTGGATGCTTTTCTAACCATCGCATGAAATAAGGAAGGCCTGGATTAAGGTATCTCCTTATGCTAGAAATAACAGTGAAATCTCTAAAAAAAATTTTCCAAATCACGTTTTTTAAAAGATCATCTCCTCCCAGCGGTCAGAATAACAATACCCGGGTAAATTTTGGGATCTTGTCTTTTGATGGACAACTGAGTAAGGACAGAGAAACTAGGAGTGTGAATGGGTAGGGGTTTGCGAGATAAAAGAAATGGGAGAAGGGAGAGTAGATAGGCAATAGCTGTAAAGATTAGGCTGGTGGCAAGGGTGGATGCACGCAGTGACAGATTCAAGGGTGGATGATAGCTAATGATGCATGAGTTGGGAAAAGGAGAGGGATCAGATGAGAGGAGGGGGACAATAAAGATGATAAATTTTGACTGGTGGGGTGGTGTAGGAAACGAGAGAGCGATGATATATAGTTGGTTGGCTGCAGGATAGGAGAGGGCGAGAGAGATAATTTGGTGTTCCAGGGACATAGGGAACGAGGGGAAGGGGATGATCAATGAAACATGTAGGTAGAGAGAACAATATTAATAAATGAAGAATGGCTAACAAGTGAAATGGTTCCGAGGGTAGCAAGAAAAAGATAGTGGTATCTGGGGAGAGCTGTGGTAGAAGAGATGATGGGGGAGTTATCAGAAGGGGAAGTTGGGTGAGATACTCCTTTGTGATGCACACACACAATTTGTATATCATTTTTAGGACAGTCAAACCTGAAGCAGATAAAGCTATAAATAATAGTATGTAAATATTGAGTTAAAAACCCCTTTGGATTGAAAAAGTGAAGGCTGCCTGTGGGACTCTAGCTCACAAAAGCACACACACACATAAATTGCTTCCTGAAGTCAGTTTTCCTGTAGTGGATGAGTCTTCTCACACCACCTGACATCCTGGTCCTTTGTTGTTTCTTCTGTGAGGCTCAGGGTCGTAAGGTCACAGCCTTTGCCACTTTGTCCCATATCACCTTGGGTCTTCTTCGTCTACAAGACTCAGCCACATTTAGTGATCAGCACTTCTTTATACAGCTGTCTTAATCTAGATGCATTGCATGTCCATACCAGTGCAGTCTTCTTTCTGACACATGATTCCTCTTAACCCAATTTTTTTTCTCAATAGACTTCTGCTGTCATTCATGAACACTTACATTGCCCAACCATTGGAGCATGCCTGTTTCATTCCTTTTCATTTTCCTCATCTCCTCTACTTTCAGGGCTCATATCTCACTACAATGCAACATTCTAACAAATGCATCATACAATCTGCCTTTGGAAAAGATTTATACACACTAATTACACATGGCCAATAACACACTAATTACACATGGTAAATAACTCTTCTTTTTCTCTCGAAAAGTGTAATTCTAAATTTTGAATTTGAAGCAACTCTCATACTTAATATGTTTTGATTATACGTTCAAAATCACTAAATACCTCAAACCAGGCAAGACGAATAGCTTCATGGGTAAATGAGAATGGTAGGTATCAATGTTTCGGAGTTATTTCTGTTAATCAGCACCATATGCCCAGGTCACCTCAGAACAAATTTGAATTGCCACACATGTAAAACAAAATGAAATTTTGAATTAGAAGCAGTTCTAATAATGTAAACATTGTCAATGTCACACAGTTAATGAACATGTTGAGTTTTTTAACGCTCAATGTCTTGAATTGACTTTTCATTGGACAAAGCCCGCAGCTAATAAGCATATAAAAATACATTAAGTTTTAGAGGAAATGACTATCCTCAGATAAAACAGTAGTATGGTTTCTCACCTGTATATGTAATATTTATGAGCAGCTAAATGACCATATTGAACAAATGCTTTACCACACATTTCGCAGCAATATGGTTTTTCTCCAATGTGTATACTTTTATGATCAGATAAGTTATTATTTAGAGAGAAATATTTACCACATTACAATGGTATAATTTCTCACCTAAGTGTGTAATTTTATGGATAGTTAAACGACCACACTGAGCAAATGCTTTACAACAATTAAATATAAGAAATAATAATTTCTTAAAGTATGTTAATCCCCACGTGGGTACATGGAGTAAATAAAATCATAACAATTAAATATAAGAAATTATTATTTCTTAAAGTATGTACTAATCCCCATGTACCCAGACTTTGTGGACAACCTGTAGAAAGGATGTCATTCCATCTCTTCCGACTCTTTCCCTATCAGTCCTTTGAGTCACTCAATGACTGGCATATAATACACCTACTTTCTGTTCAACATTCTGTCACCTTCATCACTTAACTCCTCTTGTACTTATGTGCAAGTGGTTACATTGGACCATGTGTGCATACGCCACTCTACTTTTATCCCCCTCCTACCCCACCTGTTATCATCCTATGCCCTGTGTCAAATAGACTTCTGCCATCTTAGAATACCAAGTACTGTTCTCATCCCTCTCATTACTATCATTCATACTTTCACTCTGTAAAGAGGATGGTGAGTGAGTAGAGATGTAAGGCCTCTTTAGCTATGTTAAGGACATGGTTACTTCTCTACTCCTGGTGTTTGATTTTGATATACAGCAACTGTAAAGAAGCTTATCATGAACATACATATATATGTGTGTGTGTTCACTTGGTGTTGGTTTGTTTATGTCCTCATAGCTTAGTAGCCAGGAAAAAGAGACCATTAGAATAAGTACTGGGTCTCATTTGATTAACTAAACTCTTTGGTGTGTTGTTCTAGCATGGTCGCAGTACAATTATTGAAACAAGTAAAACAGTAAAAGAGTATGTTATTTAATAACAGATTTTATGGAAATATATTTCCTTTCTGATTTACAAACTTTAATGCCTGTCAAGTCTCTGTTCAACTAAGCTTTCAAACAATGTGCATCTCTTCTCCCATCCTGTCTTTGCGATGACAACTGTATCACAACTGTTCCAGCTGTTTCACATCTTATACTTTTGACAACCAAAAATGTATTAAATTTTATAAACAAAAACTAACATTATCAACAACAATTTATAAGGCTTTATTAAAATTGATTTTAAAGATTTAAAATTAATTACAAAGACAATTCCATATGGCAGAAAAAAAAAAAAAAAGACTTCTGGATGATTGTGAGATGTTTAAACATGCAAAATTAACAATGAAAGTCATTCAACGCATGAGACATTTAGTTACTGAAGTTATATGTGGTAGTATCTCAAAGAAAAGAAAGAAAAAAAAAAGAAATAGGTTGTAGCTGAATCATATATTTTACATCTGGATATACTTCAAGAACTGTAGCCCATTTATTTGTTGACATGTTAGAAGACAAAAATTTGGAATAAAATTTCTATATCTCTGAAATAAGTCAGTTATTAGAGTAGAAAATACTGACCATATTTTATCTTCCTTCATAACACATAAAATATCGTTTTATATGACAGAAACATTAATAACTGTGGAATAATACATTGTAGTGTGATGGCAATTAAACTCAAGATTGCATATTCACTGGTGTTGTGGACATTACAAAATACAGAACACAGGAAATACTTCTGTACTGAAGAAATAATAGTAGAGAGACTTTAAGAGTTGACATCATGCCAAAAACATGGTCTGAAAATAGTGATTTATCTTATCAACATCGGGACTGAATACATTTGTAACACTCTGACCAAATCTCCAGTCTTCGGATATCAACAATTTCACCCTGCCAATCTCAGAAGTCCTATAAATAGGTCATGTTACCATGCTTCCTCTAAACTGAAAAAAAAAAAAAAAAAAAAAAAATACTTCCAAAACATTCTTCACCTCATTGAACATAAATTACAAGTTCAAATTTTCTCCTTTGTGAAATTTGCTAATAATATATTCAAATGTATTTGCTGCAAAGATTCTATAAGAATTTTCTGGTAATTTGTCATATGTCTTACAATTAATGACAAAGAGTGATATCTGTGATACAATGTGTACACCATGGCAGTATTGACATTAAATAAAATTCTGTAATTATCTTTCCACAAATGTATTCACACATGCAAAAAACCATACTACTGTGATATTTGCAGTAAAGAATTCTCTGAGAATGGTAGTTTAACTTATCACCAACAAATACATAGATTGAGTGAAAGAAACATAGACTAATAAGAGATTCAGAAAATGTGTTGAGGTGCATGCATAATTTTCTAATTGTAGAAAAAAATACATAGATATATTTTGAAATCAGTAATTTTATTTGAACAGGAAGAAAGTGCATAAGATTATGTCTGAGCATTTTGATAACCACTCGGGTTACTGTTTTCTCCATGAAGTCAAGTTTGAAAAATCAGCCTTGACAATTTAGTTACTTTCTCATGTGTGATTTGAACAAAAATAATGCATTACACAAGCATTAAAATTCCCAATAAATAGAACCTACTGACCAGGGAATTCAGCAATTTCTAGATGAAAATTAGTTTAATTACCCACAAGAATTACTCTGACCTCATTAAGGAAGTCACCCAAAAGGATTTAGGGACACATGACACACCTTTTTCATTCTCTACCAGTGATCACTGAATTACTTTTAGAAAAAGACGGAATCACTGACACAGCAAAAAAGCCTTAACAAAATAAACTGAAGAATTAGTAGCAACTGATCACAGTTCTAAAATAACTGCTTGGAGTTACACAGTTGCTTTAATAAAATTGAGCACAAAGAAGCACAAAACATCTTGGGTACTGCAGAATGATTTCCCTAAGTATGTCCATTTTACAACTGATCTAGTATGGGTCAGACATGTGAACAAGGCTTTATTCTATTTTGTTTCTGTTCTATCTTAATTATTGCTATTCATTTTAATTCTTCAAGTTATAGATAAGAATTGTAACTCAGAATATGAAGGGAAAGTTGCAGTTATACCAAGAATGGGCACAATAATAAAATTATTCAACAGCAGTTTGCAATGCTGCACAAGAACTGTTCAGGTGCATGACTTGATGTTATCTATGTAGAATTAGCTGTTCTGAATATAGTATAGTACATCTGGCTTGTCCAGAAATATTTTCAATGTTCTTGCATCAGTATAGCATCACTAATTGACAAAGGTTCTAATGATACCTGATCTAAAATATATCTCTATTTTGATATATGGCACCCTCAACTCCAACTGATGAAATAGCCACAGAAAGTTATTCTGTTCAATAACAAAGAGTTAGGCTGTACTATCAAGACAGCTGATGTATTTTATGCTGTGAGAAACCTGAAAACAGAGTACAAGCTAACGGTTACACTGCTTTAACAGGAGAGATTAATGTTAATAATCTGATGGCTTTGGGGGTGTTAGTGATGGAGGACACATTGTGAGCAAAGAGGCTGATATAGATTGTCAGATGAAATGATAAGTTTGCATGTCAGTGAAAGAATATATATAACTTGAATGTTTTTGGTTAAACATTTTATTTTTGATGAAAGATTCCTTTTTGTTTTCAAAAAAAAAAAGAAAAAAAAGTAGATTGTAATTTTTTAAAAACAAAAAATTCAAATAAACTTATGGTAAGAAATGATAGTATATGACACGACAAATGTATAATATCAATGCTCCAAACCAAACACTGGTTTATATGAAGCCCATTAAGACACCTTATTAATATGCATTAAGACTACTTTATAAGTGTTTTCTGATGGTATTGTTCAAATTTATAATTAGAAACAGTCACAATGTTTTTTAACAAGAAGTCCATGTTAAATATCTGTTCAAACAAGATAATAAATATTTTGTCAACCTTTTTATGCTTAGTAAGGGATATTTATGACTAATCACTCTTTTCACTGTTTGCCTTGTAGCTTCAGATTTGGCAATTAAAAGGCATGCTAAGAGAACAGTTTTCACATTGACTTCTTGCAATAGCAAGAAATTAGAAGAACCACGTGTTACAATATGTGGACATTGTTGACAAAACTTTATCTTTTGGTTAAATCATTACCTGTTTCAACAGATTATGTTGGACATCGGGGCAGAATATGGAGACCTGGCTTATTTCTCTTCAATGTACATTGGCTAAGCTGATAGTCATTGATGGGAAGAGTATTTTCTTTGAATGAAGAAATTGTAATATTTCTTGAGAGCAAAGATGTTTCATATTATTGTGACACTTATTGTGGATAATTTTAATAACTTTATGAAGGAATTAAAAAAACCCTGCCTTTTAAGATGTTTGGTCAAATTGTTGTATTTAATAGAAAAATTGAAATATTTCCCCAATTTAAAAAAAAAAAAGTAAAGTACAAGATCCAAGCATTTTTATGAATATGGTCCAAGAATTAAGGAAAGAATATTTTTCTTGTTAGCTGAATTTTCACCCAATGTCTGCTACACCATTTGATATTGGACACAGTATCATAAAATTATCAAATTGAATTGATTGATAGGCAATATGATGATATCTGAGATTTAAATTTCATATTGAAGATGTATTAGCATTTGTCTTTCTATAGAAATTCTATCCATCCAAGATTCAAGTGGCAAGTATCCTAAGTTAGTTACTCATACAAAAAAAATCATTGTTTGGCAACACTTACCTGTGTTGAGCACAATTTATCAAAAATGGGAGCACATCAGAAACCATTTGAGAACCAAACTGACTAATATCTACTTGGATGTCTTGCTGTAGGCATTGACAAGCCTGGCACCTAATATTAAAAAAACTTTCAAGTAACAAACACCATCAAATTTCACAGCTGTCTACTGTTTACATTACAACTATATAATTTTCTTTTTCACCACCCAATGCATCATTTTCAGTTTTTTTATTGTTTCAAAGATTCTTCGAGTTATTTCAACAGACTTGAAAGATATCCTGATGGAAATAAATTAAAACTAAATTGAGTTCATTGATTACTAATTGGTATCCTTCATTAAGCAAACATGATTCCCTAGCATGTGTCATGAACTAATCTGATGAAAAATACAATTAGATATATTTCAATGGATAATTTCCATATTTCAAATTGTTGTTAGTATTTATCTGGTCCACAATCTCCCTTGCAGATGTAAAAAACAGTTGCCAATCCTTGATCTAAATATTACAATACATGTACAATTCATGTTAGACACAAGTAAATGTAGCAGATGTTGCAGTATTCTGAGAGATATTTGTACAAGTCTTATGCCAAGAAACAACTTCCTAATAGTACATATTAATATTGGTATAAAAATAATATAATGGTACACATGCACAAATAAAATTGCAAGACGGAAAAAGATGTTATTCATATTGTCATTTTTGTTAACTGATTTTTTTCACTTGTTTTGCAAATTGAGATTCTGGTAATTGTAAAACTGCTGATAGTAGTTTCTATTTTCTGAATAAATATTACTGATACTATAATTATACAAATGCTGGAAGCAGTTTTGAGAAAAATATCCATGATTCTGTTGTTGTACAAATATCGGCAGTGGTTCTAAGACAAATAGCTTCTGAACAAAAGGTACTTCATATCATTTGGGTTTTTTTTCTGTTATTGGCTCTGGAACCAAAGTGACATAAAAAAAAGATCACTTTAAGGGGACATAAATGATGCTGCTAGATAAAAAGGATTTCTATAAAGTTTGTAATTGTATACATGGTCATAGCTTCAGTGAACAGTCTTATACAAACACAACAGTTCATATATTCATGGATAGATTAACTATCATAGTTTGGGTGATGATGATCAATGATAGTTTATATTCAGGTGGCAGCACAAGTTTAAGGATCCCATATTTCTACTGAAAAGAAAATATCTCTTCTTGGTCCAATGTTTAATATTGAAGAATGAACCAGAATGTGATGTTGTACAACTATGAAGGTTGAAGATTCCAAGTTCAAGCCATTGGTTTGTTTATATAGAACTGAAAAATAAATCACAGATGATGAGATGGCAAAATAGTTAGATATTAGAATTACTGGGTGATGCAAGAAAGGAAATTGTGATGGTATGGACGTTTGAAAATAATTAAAGTAAAACAGGACAAAAAAAAAAAAAAAAAAAAATTATGGCAACTGGTATTCATTACACATTGGGACTGCAGTTAAAGGAACATAATTAGACTAAGCCTATTATCTAATAACAGTGACCAAAACAATATCAGTAATATAACACCCATCTAATTCTTTAGAGAGAAGATGTATAAATGCTTAAATTTTTTCTGAAAACTGCATATAGTTAGCAATGAATACACACATTTATTCTCAAAGGGGTAAGCTATATATATACACACATATATTGTAAACTATGAATATATACACTTATGCTATAAACTATGTGTATGCATTTATGCTGTAAGCTATTTGTGCACACATTTATTTATAAGCCATACAGAATGACAAAACACTTTGTCATGATGAAAGCAGAATTGTGGTTTGTTGTTGATATTTACAAGTATATTACTGTGAGAAATGATATCAATACTGCAGATGAAAAGTTGGAATTTAAAGTTAAACATGATGACAAAATGGTTATTGTTTAATGTCAACCTGTACAGGCTCACTTAAGAATATGTTTTCTGTTATCTCTACAACAATGTAGTCTTAATATTGATTTATCCACATAAGTGTACTGGTTCATTGTATAATCTGAATTCAACTTTCA
>JARUKP010000615.1:0-11010 GCA_029874955.1 Octopus insularis | reverse complement strand
TGTTTTTCAAGAACTATTTGAGGAACTCATGTATTACGAGTTAATTTAATGGCGTTTTGTAAATAAGTGATTGTTATTTAAACGCTGTAAACACGTGTTGCTGCCAATGTTTACATCTGTATATGTATGTGCTTATGTATGTATATGTATGTATGTATATGTAGTGAAACCACCTCTCTCACGGTTATATATTTACAAATGCGAGCGTAGCAGGAAACAACTCTTTCCCACCTTGCTGTGTCATCACCTGACTGACTTTTCACGGCATTTGTCTCCAGTCCGTTCGCGCCAGGACGCAAACCGACCAACCGTAGCCACTAATAAGGTCACGTGAGAGAGTGTCGCACTGATGCTTTCTGGAGCCTATCTGTACCTATAAATAGCCTAAATTTTCCGCGCCAGTTCGACGCGGCTATAGATCCTCACAGATCTGGTCGTAGACCACACACGTAACACAGCCAGCCAGTTCTAGCGACGACATCACCTGCATCGTTCAACTATGTACTACCAGCATCGTCGCCAACGTCAACATGATTTCTCCACGTACACAAGCAATCGCAGCTTCTCTTCTCAACCCAGTTTGTGTGAATCACCTCACCACGAAATTAACAGCCAGAACTCAACCTGCAAAGAACATCTGTATCAAGAATCCGGCCCGGCATCGAAGCCTCAACTGCTTAGCTCTGCCTCAACCATAACCTCTTATGTACAAACTCTTTAACTACTGTGTACCTTAACAGAACTGGTATATTCTTATCTGTGTTACTGACTCTTTTCTATCCTCTGTATCTCTTACATTCACATATATATTTTTGTACACATGCACTATTTTGTTTACATGACGGCCTGTCTTATATTGTTTTATTATGTCGCAATTCACACACACACAGATATACAGTTTAATGCTCCAATAAATCTTACTGTTATTCATCTTTATCGGTTGCGTTTCCATCTGTTCCTTGCTGGCAAACTTCTTAGTTCTCTATGTTATAGTATTATAACATATCATTATATTTTGTGTCGACCGTGCAATGCGTTAAAAAAGGAGCCTGTTTTCCATTCGTCACCATTTCTCCTTTGGTTTGCACGGTCGTTCTACAAAGTAATTGATAACTTCTGCTACCTAGGTGACCAAATCTGTAGTGGGGGTGAATACTCAGAGAGCATTGCCACTAGAATAAGAATAGCCTGGGCAAAGTTCAGTAAGCTCCTCCCTCTGCTGGTGACAAAGGGCCTCTCACTCAGAGTGAAAGGTAGATTGCATGATGCATGTGTGTGAACTGCCATGCTACATGGCAGTGAAACATGGGCCGTGACTGCTGAAGACATGCATAGACTTGAAAGAAATGAAGCTAAATATGATCCACTGGATGTGTAATGTCAGTGTACACACACAACAGAATGCAAGCACCTTGAGAGAAATGTTGAACATAAGAAGCATCAGATGTGGTGTGCAAGAGAGATGACTGTGCTGGTATGGTCATGTGATGTGTATGGATGAGGAGAGCTGTGTGAAGAAGTATCACTCCCTAACAGTGGAAGGAACCCGTGGAAGAGGGAGACCCAGGAAGACATGGGATGAGGTGGTGAAGCATGACCTTCGAACATTGGGCCTCACAGAGGCAATGACAAAAGACCAAGACCTCTGGAGATATGCTGTGATTGAGGAGATCTGGCAAGGAAAGTGAGATCACAGCTGTAGCCTACACCAGTGTCGCATAACCAGCCCATTTAAAAAGTACCTTTGAATCGTCAGGTGACATTCCGTGCTTGAGGAGACCTATTGGGTCAAGTAAATCAAAATCAAATCAAATCACAATCAAATGGAAATTGAAGTTGTGGCCGTTACCAGTGCTGGTGGCATGCAATAGCACTATTCATATGTGGGTCACTGCCAGAGCTACTTGACTGGCTCCCCATGCTGGTGGCACATAAAAAGCAGTCCGAACATGTTATATTGTATTACATTACATATATTATATGCTATGTATTGTGTTATGTGATGTATTATGCGTAATATTACCCTGTGGTAACCCTGCCTGTTTAGTCTGATTTCATCCTATATGGTGATTACACTGTTCTTTCCTTCAATTCTATGACTTCTTACTCTATCAGTCACATTAAGTATATATGTAGCAAGTTATGTGATAGTAAGCTTCTCTTGACAAAATCTTACACCCCCTAAGAACTATACAATCATACATACAATAGCACCTGCAATATTATAATTCATAAAACCACATCCAATGATATCCTCATCTTAATTTATCTATACCTTAACCTGCCTTCATTATTTGCATACCTATTGTCTTTTTTATTTTATTTTTTAATTTTTTCCTGCTTTTAATTTTTAATCTCCTGTCTTTATAAATATTTCTTATTAATTTTCTATTAATTTTTATTAATTTAATTCCTTATCATTGTCTATTTTCCTTATTAATTTCTTATCCTTTATGTTTTATTGTTGTTGTATATTGTTAAATTTTTATATAGTATTGAATTTTTTTTTATTGGACACTAAACTCCACTTGCAAAGACCTGTTGAGGCAAGTGAAATCAAAATCGAGTTAAATTGGACACTAAACTCCACTTGCTAAGACCTGTTGAGGCAAGTGAAATCGAAATCGAGTTAAATTCGATGACTGGCACCCATGCCAACGTCGTCTCCTTCATTGGGACACGAAACTCAGCTTGCAAAGACTTATTGGGGCAAGCGAAATCAAAATCGTGATGGCACCTATGCCCAGCGTCACCTTTCTGGCACTTGTGCCTGCGGCATGTGTAAGGACTTTCGAGCAAGATCGTTGCCAGTGCCCCTGGACTGGCTTTTGTGAGGGTGGCCCATAAAATACACCATTTTGAACGTGGCCATTGCCAGTACCGCCTGACTGGCCTTCGTGCCGGTGGCACGTAAAAGCACCCACACACACACACAAATATATATTCTTTTATTTTTTACCTGTTTCAGGCATTTGACTGCGGCCATACTGGAGCACTGCCTTAAAGTGTTTTATTTGAAGAAATCGACCCCAGGACTTATTCTTAACATTTTTACCATAGGCTACAAACATACAAACAACTACTAAAAATCTCACCGGAATAAGATGGTCTTCAGAGCTCTCTCTGCGATGGATCGTGCCTTATCAATCTCAGCTGTTTCCAAATGGAAAGCCATGTACCGTAGCCACAACATGGAACTGTTTGGTGAATGGAGGAGAAGACGGTCAAAATCATCAGCAGTTTCAGGCAGTTTTTCTCCAATGACCCGTTGACGTTCAATCTGAAGTAAGTCAATCAAGATAACAGCATTAAGAATAATAATAACGAAGATAGCAACAATGATTAAGTCAATGATTGATTTCAAGAACATAAAAGAACAAAACTAAATATCAGTGCTCAACAATTTCTTTAATGATAAATGTTGACAATATTATTAGTAATACTGAGTTCAAATCCTGCTGAGGTCGACGTTGCCTTTTATCCTTTTGGGGGTCGATAAAATAAGTACCACTTGAGTACTGGGTTTGATGAAATTGACTATCCACCTCCCCCAAATTTCAGGCCTTGTGCCTACAGTAGAAAGAATCATCATCATCATTGTTATTATTAATACTATTAATAATTTCTAATTTTGGCATAAGCCTATCAATTTTAAGTGGAGGGGGTAAGCTGATTATATTGACCCCAGTGTTTCACTGGTATTTAATTTATTGACCCCGAAAGAATGAAAGGCATATTCAACCTCAGTGGAATTTGATCTCAGAGCTTAAGGACAGATCTAGCCTTTCACACTTATTCTTGACTGTCATTCTAAAAATATACAACCACATCATCAGAATCTCAAAGCTAAAAGATAATGCACAATTAATTCAAAGTGATGTCAATAAAAAACATTCTATTGGACAGAATAATCAGAATGCTAGGGGTTAAACCAACCATATCTGGGACAAATATTCTACTCGTTTCATGTTCTATCCAGCCAGATCCAACCTTTCACACCTATTCTACAATGTCATTCTAAAAATATATAATCACATAACTGAAATATCAAAAGCTATGAGATAATGCATGACTAATTGAAAACACTGAATAATAAATAAGCATTAAATTTGACAGACTGAATGCTAAAGGGTTGAACCAGCTATATTCAACTCAAATATTCTACTTGTTTTATGCTCAAACCAGCCAGATCTAGCCTTTCATACCTACCCAACAATGTCATTCTATAAATATATAACGACATAATTGAAATCTGAAAGCTACAAGATAATGGAATAGAAAGGGTTCATGAGGAGAATGAACCTATATACTTACTTCATATAACCTTTCTTCTTCCTGTTTTTTTTCAAGCTTCTTAGCAGCTTTCTTTTTCTTGAGAAGTTTCTGTAAAATTAAGAACATTGCAGGTAGATAAGAAAACAATAATTTGAACAGGAGGGGTAAATAAATGAACAATAATTAATCTAAGCGAAGAAGGTGCAATTAGAGGTGGGAACAGATAAGAGATTTGGTTAGGATTCAGTATGTCCTGATTTGTCAAGTTAACATCACAATAACTTCACAAACACTTTATATGTGTGAATGTATATATTGTGTTCTATGTATTATATGTGTGGATGTATATATTGTGTTCTATGTATTATATGTGTGGATGTATATATTGGGTTGGTGCATAATTATTGTGGCTTTTTTCAACAAATTTCTTAATATGAAATTAATAATAAAGAAGTGAGAGTAGCAGATATAAACCGTTATTCCTCCTGTCTCTTGTGCACATATTCTGTATACATTCTTTTGTAAATATCTGCTGTGGATGGCTTTCCCTTCCAACCTTGCCCACTACTTGCTATAGCCACCCCCATGTACCTCTAACACCCATCACTGTTATTATACATCTTTCATTCTTTCTCTGCTTCCCTCTGTCAACTCACACATCATCATCAGCATCATTATCGTTCAACATCTGTTTTCCATGCTGGTATGGGTCAGACGGTTTAACATGGAACTGGCCAGTTGGAACACTGTCCAGGCTCTGATTGTCTGTTTTGGCATGGTTTCTATGGCTGGATACCCTTCTTAACCCATTACCTACCAGTGATCTCATATATGAAATCAATTAAAAATTACAAATTTCGTAATTATCTGTCAATATTTACACATATCTAACCTTTTTGCTATATCTACTAGGTATATTTCTCTGATATTCAAATGAGGTTTGCTAATTTTTCACCCAATATCTTGCTTATTTCTATTTAAAATGTTATTTTGATCATTCCAGCATGTTTCTAAGGCTGTTTTATGCTAGAAATCGAAGTTTCATAAAAAGAAATTCCAGTTAATAGAATTATGGGAGGTAACGGGTTTATGCCAACCACTTTACAAAATGTGCTGGGTACTTTTTACGTGACACTGGCACAATTGCAATTTACATGGCATTGGTACAAGTGCACTTTACATGGTACTGGCCCCTGCAAGACAAAGACCTCTCAGCTGGGAGAGGGAGTGGAGGCGTGGCCATAAAGGACATCCCTACATGTATGGAAGACTGCGATTTTACTAAGCTTGATGGGTGTTCTCAAATAGAGCAAATCGCCATAAGTCCTGGTCCCTCGTCGTCTCCTCAGTGAGGTTTAGCATATGAAGAAAACAAATCCAAAATACTTACACCTGTAGATGATTCTCCATCCTTGTCTTCGCTCATTTCAACGTCGTCATCACTGCTGCTGACATGACCGTTCTGGCTTGTTGGAGCAACAGTTTCATTATCCCAGTTGAAGAAGACAGGGGGCATAACTTCAATTGACTTTAGAAAGGGAAAAAAACAAAAAAAAACACAAGATCTGAGTATTTGTTGATATTAAGTTGATGCTCATCGCTACAGGATACACACATAAAAATAATTATGTAGGAGAAGGGAATACAGTATAAAACACTTTGCCCAAAGTGTTACTTGGTGGGACTGAACCCAAACCCACATGGTTACAAAATGAACACTTTAACCACACAGTCATGTCTGTGCCTTGGATGGGATGTAGAAAATAAAGTATAATGAATAAGAAAAAAGGACAGGTCTGAAGGAGATTAATACAGGTTTGGCCAAAAGTCACCCGACAGTAAATCAAAAAATTCCATAAATACAATCTGTAATTCTGTATTGACTCAAATGGAAAAACCTGTTGCTCAAGAAGGACTTCAGTTTGATCAATTTTCATGATGTTTCATATTCAGATGCTTTTATTAAATTGATTCAGTTGTTAAACATAAATAAATCTTGGAATTAAATGATTTTTACTTACTGTCTGGTGACTTTTGGCCAACCCTGTACAATCAATAAGTAATAAGGGAGATTGGATCACTGGTTCTCAACCAGGGTTCATATGACCCCTGGGGGCACGTATAAGATTTTGTTGTTAAAGTTTATGAGCAATGAATTGGTCATAGACCTACAATACACAAAATATTTTAACAATTTTTCAATACATCATCATCATTTAAAGCCCATTTTCCATACTGGTATGAACTGGATGATCTGACAGGAGCTGTCCAGGATCCAGTTGTCTGTTTTGGCATGCTTTTTATGGCTGGATGTTCTTCCTAATGCCAACTCCTTTACAGTGTGTGCTGGGTGCTTTTTATGTGCTACCAGCACAAGTGCATCTTATGAGGCACTGGCACGAGTGTATTTTATGTGGCACTGGCATAATTCCTAATAATACTTAATTACTTTTTTATTTGTTTCAGTCATTTGACTGCAGCCATGCTGGAGCACCACCTTTGGTCAAATAAATCAACCCCAGGACTTATTCTTTGTAAGTCTAGTACTTATTCTATCGGTCACTTTTTTGCCAAACCACTAAGTGACAGGGACGTAAACACACCAGCATTGGTTGTCAAGCGATGGTAGTGGAGACAAGGACATGCATACATATATATACACGACAGGCTTCTTTCAGTTTCCATCTACCAAATCCACTCACAATGCTTTGGTTGGCCTGAGGCTATAGTAGAAGACACTCGCCTAAGGTGCCACACAGTGGGACTGAACCCAGAACCATGTGGTTGGGAAGCAAGCTTCTTAATAGGATTTTTTTTAATATGGGGGTCTGGTAGAGTGAGACAGGGATCAAAGGGGTGCATAGGCAAAATATGGTTGAGTACCACTAGATTAGATGAAATATTCAATTTTATCAATTTTATCGCATACACAGCCAGGCACATGCAATATAAGAAAATGGTTTGCACTCACTCACCACCCTTCCTTATTTTTTTTGAAACAGGATTTACCTTTTTAGAGTCCAGCTTGCACTTCTTTCCAGCCATACTTTCCTTTGGCCCTTTTCCAGTACCCTCATCATCATCATCACTATCAATGTTACCTTCAGACTTTCGTTTCGTTGCTGTTTTCTTCTTCCTCGACTTTGAGCTTTCCAGGGTTTTGGATTCTGGATCAACATCCATTGCTTCAAGCAGTTGGCTGCCTTTATCACTAATTCTTGCAGTTTTTGGTTGACTGAAAACATTCAGAACGAAATCCATTTTTGATGCATTTTACTCAGCAGAAAAAACACAGAAAATAAATTTTAATGATGAGCATTTAATTTGTCTGTTGTCTGATCAACTGGACTCCAGAGTGCAAAGAACACACAACCACTGCAATATCCACGATGCCACCAAACATAATTATCCTGAAGGGGTGTTGAAAAGTTCCTGGCTTTAAGGGTATTGCAAAATGTCTGGTTGGAAAACTGAAGGACCGTAGCAATAAGTGTGTGAATTTCAGAGGGGAATATGTTCAATAAAATCATAATTAACTAATCCTCTTATATTTTCTTTTACCCAAAGCCAGGAACTTTTTAGCACCCCTTTGTGTGTGACTGTGTGTGCCTATATATACATACATACATATACATACATACATATATATACATACATACATACATATATACAATGAAAAAAATAAGTAATATAGAGATCCAATTTATACAGCTCAACCAATTAGCGCTCTGAGAGAGCTTCAGGAATATAAAATTAAGAAGGAGAGAAACAAGTTGATGTATATATTCAATCAATCCATTTGAGATTATCGAAATTCTCCACAGTATACAATGTACATAGATGCATTCACATATATGAATTATGATAAAATTTATAAGAATTTACAGACACAAATACATATAAAAATTCATAAATATATAAAAAATTTACAACCACATAAAGATTCACGAATATATAAACACTTCAATATAGATACAAAGCGGACGTTAAGTAATGACGATGATGACGACAGTTGTACTTGCGAAAACTTCTTCTATTTTTTTCAGAATAGTCAGCAATTCTTTTCACATCTAAAATACACAAATACTTATTTTATTTTTTCTTAAACGTTTATATCTATTTACAGTGGAAGAAATTTCTTCCTCTAAATAAACTGCTGAAAGGTCATCGTCGAGGAGAACTTACAGTATTTACAGGAACAACTGGTGCTGGGAAGACCACTTTCATGAGTGAATATTCTTTGGACCTTTGTATGCAAGGGGTATGTTTTCTTAATTGAGCTATTCTACAATTCAAGAACTTTAGTAGATTGATAGAGTATTAGGGAGATTATTTGATTATGGTGTTTAATTACGTCTCTTTACTTTCTAAATTCAAATTGCACCTGGTTTGACTTCAATTTTTTTTTTTTATTCTGAAGACAATAAAAGAAGCATAGGCTTAGTACTGGTGTTGATTTGAGGAGGAACCTTCTAGAATTCTCGATATAGCAGAAATAGCCTAAATGTAAACTCTACCAGATTCCTATCAAAACAGTTATGCACAACACTTTGAAAAAGAAGATAAAATACTGAAAAGAGACAACTGATCACATTGCAACTTTTTAGTCAAGTGTGTTTATGAATCATTGTTAATTATTTTCCTCATAGGTATTTTATTTTGTTTGTAATTGTCAAAAAATGGAATTTTGCAATGAAACAAGCATGTGATGAATCTAGTAAACAAGCAAGTCCTAGTCTTGACAGTAGAGGAAATTATGATATTTATTCTTCAAAGAGTTTACCCCTACATAGACAATTCAAGTGATTTGGACACAATGAAGTTGATGGAAAATGATGAGAAAAGTATCCGTTTAAGTGAATAAATATGGTAGTTGAAAGATAAGCCTGTCTTTTTTTTTTCCTTTTTTTTTGTTTTTGTGAGTTTGTCTATTAGTTTGCCTGCAATGAACAAACTCACTAGTTGAGAGTTAGGCCTATTATTGTTATTGTGATTTTTTTTGTGATTCTGTTCATAAGTTTGCCTGCAATCATTACTCTTGAGCTGTGTATGCAACTGTTTATTTTTTTCCTCAGAAGCCCAGATAGGGGATAAAATTAGACACAGGGGCCCAGGTCTGAGAGGGGTAACATAGTGTAAAGGGATGGGACTAATACAGAAAGGTATTCTTTGTTTGTCCATCCCTCAACACATTCCAATTACAATGGCATACCAACTTAACTATCATCATCATTGTTTAACGTCCACCTTCCATGCTGGCATGGGTTGGACGATTTGACTGAGAACTGACGAACCAGATGGCTGCACCAAGCTCCAAACTGATCTGGCAGAATTTCTACAGCTGGATGCCCTTCCTAACGCCAACCACTCAGAGAGTGTAGGGGTTGCTTTTACGTGCCACCAGCACGAGGGCCAGTCAGGCAGTACTGGCAAAGGCCACGCTCAAAATGGTGTTTTTTATGTGCCACTTGCACAGGAGCCAGTCTAGTGGCACTGGCAACGACCACACTCGAATATTTTTTCATGTGCCAGTAAGGCAACGCTGGTAACAATCATGCTCAAATGGTGCTATTTATGTGCCACTGGCTTGGAAGCCAGACAGCTGCTCTGGCAACGATCACGCTTGGACAGTGCTCTTAACGCTCCACTGGCACAGGTGCCAGTCATCGAATTTGGTTCAATCACGATTTTGATTTCATTTGCCCCAACAGGTCTTCACAAGCCGAGTTTAGTGTCCAATGAAAGAGAGGTTGGCATGGGTGCCAGTCGTTGAATTTGGTTCGATTTTGATTTCATTTGCCTCAACAGGTCTTCATAAGTGAAGTTTAGTGTCTAATGAAGGAAAGGTATGCATAAGTGGGCTGGCTACACCCCTGGCAGAGGCCTCGGATTATGGTCTCACTTGGCTTGCCGGGTCTTCTCACACACTGTATATTTCCAAAGGTCTTGGTCACTAGTCACTGTCTGGGTGAGGCCTAATGCTTGAAGGTCATGCTTCACCACCTCATCCCAGGTATTTCTGGGTCTAGTTTTATGAATTCAGCAAAAAAGATAAGAAAAAACTTCCATCATTGATACAAAGGCTTTTGCCACTGAGAAGCTTCACAGAATATTTTTTGTTTCTTTTTGAGCATATTTTACTAAAGTTTATACTGAAATCTTTTTGAACAAATGTGTTATACCACATAGATTCTGAATATACAAAATTTGAAAGGGGTGGGGGTGATTTGGGAAAATTCATCTCAGTCCACTTCAATTAATCTTAACTTTCAAGAAAATGAATATTTTAAACGAAATTCTCTACAAATATACCTCGTACTATGTAGATTCTGAGGACATAGGAATTTTGGGGGAAAACAATTGAAGGCTATTTTTGAGAACTGTTCCCCACTCGCGGGTGTTTCTGAACAAGTTGCCCATATTGTTTCATTTTCTCCGTTTTCTGCGTTTGTGCATCCGTAGATTTCTACTGAAACAACAAACAGGCAATGAAGGTAAATGAAGCCCTCACCAGAATACGCGTTATGCTAAATATAAGAGCCAATGGTCTGGTACACAGAAATATGTTATTAAGACAACTTATCAGTTGCATACAATTTTTTTTTTTCACTTTAAGTAAATTCCCAGGTAAATATTTCTAATAGTAAGGCAGAAGACACCAGACGCCAAAATAAGGAATATACACGCACAGTTAAATATAGAAGTGTAAAGCATAATTTGTTGCATAATCTCTAT
>JARUKP010000614.1:0-11014 GCA_029874955.1 Octopus insularis | reverse complement strand
CAGCATGAGTGAAACATAAAATTGATGATTGCTTTCATCATATCGACCATCAGTATGGTGGTGGTGGCGACAACAACGATCATGATGATGATATATACAGATAGATGATATGGAAGTGATAAAAATAAATTCTGAGAAAAGGTTGTGAAAAGGTCATGTGTTCACAATCTTTGGTGGTTGTATGGAAAGCAGCTTGTTTCATTTGCAGGGAGAATGCCAAAGAGATAGGAGGTGTTAAGTAAAGACTATCTAATTTCATTGAAAGACATTTCAATAACAGAGCAATATTTATAGAGCTGGCAATGGCTGGACTGTTAAATCAATACCAGCTCCTCTCCAGAAAGCTTCATGTTGCTTAAACCATTGCTTTCACTAAATATTTGTCTCCTCCCATTCACAGAAGCTAATTACTTTGAAAGCAATCAAATTTGGTGTATTAAGGAAAAGCAAACAATTAAATGAAGCAATTTCTTTCTAGATTAACTCACACATACATACACTCACCATCACACACATGTACTCTCTCTCTCTCTCTCTCTCTCTCTCTCTCTCTCCCTCTCTCTCTCCCTCTCTCTCTCCCTCTCTCATTGTTACTTCAATAACTTCTGCTCGTCTAAAACAACCAAGGTTATACAACCACCACTCAATACAACTCTCATTTTGTTGTTGCTCTTGTTGTGTCTTATCTCCCAGACTCTGTACTAAGGTCATTGCTGAAGATATACGATACCTAAGCTGATGATTTACTGAGAATACAATAGAACTAGAGATACATGCAAAAAGAAAAATTTGACATACCTGCATTTCCATTTCAAATTTCTTATCTTGGAGTTCTTTTGCAACCTGGGCCTTAACAGTAAGAGCTTGATATTGTTTGTTTTCAGATTTCTGTAAACGTTTCATTTCACGGAGATCTTGCTTCCTACAAAAGAGGAAATAAGAAAAAAAATTGGAAAATTAAACTATTGAAATCAGCTCAAATTTATTTGAAATTAAGTGCAATTTCATGAATATCTGAACCCTTCAGAGATAGTGAATGGATTAACAAATTTCTTCATTGAACTTACATGTTAAGAAGTGCAGTAGTATAGAGTAGAAGACTTTAGTCATAAACGCACTGTAAAATGTTGACATACATATGAAGTAATTATAATTTCAAACATAGGCACATGGTCACACATTTCAGGGGAAGAATAAAGTTGGTTTATACTTTGTTCATAATAATGACAGTGATAATAATAAACTTGCTACATTAAAAGAAATCCTTACTAGACACAATCACATCCAACACAAGACACTTTCAATTCAATTGCTCAATTCATAGAATACATACACAATACAATCTTCAGTCAATCAAATATTTCTCTACAAAATCACTATCCAATAATATAACACAGCACATATGCTAATAGAATAAACACTCAATACAACACTACCCACAAAAGCTCACACAACTCATATTCTATGCGACTCACACTCAAAAAATATAACTCAACTCATACAGTATATATTCTGTACAAACACCACCCAGCAACTGGTAGAACAGTGGAAACTTGTAAGAAACCATCGAAATGATGATGATGATGAAAATGATGATGGCGATGGCGATGATGTTAACATTGATGATGATGACGACGATGGTGATGACAATGATGACAACAATTATGATGATGATGAGGAAAACGATAATGACAATGATGATGACAAGTATGATGATGACAATGATGATGATGAATATGACGATGATGATGATGATGATGATGATGATGACGATGATGATGACAATGATGATGATGACGATGATGATGATGATGACGATCATGATGATGATGATGATGACGATCATGATGATGAAAATGATGACGATGACGATGATGACGACGACGATGATGAGGATGATGATGATGAGAATGACAACCGCAATGACAATGATGTTAACAATGATGATGATGAGGAAGACGATAATGGCAATGATGATGACGACGGTGGTGGTGATGACGATGATAATAGTGATGTTGATGATCATGATCATGATCATGGTCATGACGACGACGATGACGATGATAATGACGACGACGATGATGATGATGATGATGATGATGATGATGTAGTTGTGACTTGAAGGTGATTTCCCAATATTTCTAAAAGGCTGAGCAATCATACAAAAGCCTTTTTACTTTGGCTTTTAAAGTCCTCCATAATATTTTAGACTTTCACTTTGAATACAACTTTCACAAAAAAAAAAACCAAAAAGAAAAATACTGATTCTTACATAGAACTATGATGAAACATTTATCTATTACAGATCTCATATCAGCATTCATTTAATAAGATTGTCTGTTTGCTTATTTTAACCCTTTAGCATTCAAATTATTCTGTCAAATGGAATGCTTATTTATTCACATTGTTTGAATTTATCATACACTATCTTGCGGCTTTGAGATTTCAATTTTGTATATTTTTAGAATTATTGTAGAGAGGCCAGATCTGACTGGTTTTAACACAAAACAGAATATTTGGACTGGACATGGCCAGTTTAAATGCTAAAGGGTTAAAGTGTAAATTCTCATTGAATACTTGCATGCATTTTTCTATTTAATTTTTTATTTCCTGCATCAGTTTTACCTTTATTTTTTATGTATTTTTAAAGTTTGTCTATTTCATCTTGTTTAAGAAATCATTCTTACAGGGATGTTTCCTGCTTTTCACTGTTTTCTATATTACCATGAATGGTATTGTATGATATAGGTTCTGATTTTGTTGGAGAAATTGTTGTCTTTTTCTTTTAAGTTGGATGCACTTAACATTTAGCACCTATCTGAAACTGATGTGAAACTTTTCTAACAGGCAATGTGCCTTGCTACAAGATGGAACACAGGGCGTAGTAAGATTTAAACTCCTGTCTGTATTCATATTCTACTAAAATATACACTGTGTTTCTTAGTTCCTAGAGTTGAGAAGGCTCCTGGCAAGCTGAATTAACTGCATTTTAATTTCAGAGCATTATCAACATTCTCTCAAGAAATTCGTAATTATCTTAAAATATCATCTTTTGTGTATATAGAAATGGAAATTTATTTTTTAAAAACTGTAAACTAGGTAAGTTGGTACAATCAGTGAAGATCTTTTTGTTTGCATTTGTTAGCTTTGTACTATACATTTCGTAGTTTATTTCGTAGTTTTGCAGTTGATTCTGACTTTTAATTTTCTAGTCAATTGCTTAGCTTTATAGTAATGTTAGAAATTGTTATTAAGGTAATGGGTGGCAGACTTGGTCAATACAGTGATGGACAAAATATCCTTGATGTATTTAATTACCTCTAACTTCAAGCTTCACTTTATATCTGGGTTTCATACTTTTGTCATTGAAAAAATAAGTTTTGATCTAATTGACTATAATCACTAATCAAAATGGAACAGAAATCCTAATTATTATTACAAGTCTATAAGGTACCAGAATTAGTGTTGGAAAAATATATGCCTTGAGTTTGTCATCAAAATCAGCTTTGTATTTTATCGTTCCTAGATCAATTTAATCAACAATATATCTCCCATAAAAATCATGGCTTTTGATTATTATATGTGATAGGAGCTATGAAGTTGTGTAATATTTGAGGTACATTCAATTAAGTATATTCCTCTCTTACAAATGTAGCCTGGTGCTACTATATAAGAATTATTTATTATATACGATTAAAAATCTTGCTTACAGCATTTAGTTTTATCTGTACCACTTCAATCTTATTAGTAGCTGATCCATTGATAAAATAGCTTATGGTAATATATTAGTGTTGAGTCAATTTATGATAGCCCTTTCATCCTCCATAAAGTGCCTTTTTACTGAGTGAAAACAAGTTCTTACGGGTGATATTAATGATTTATACCGTTTTCTTTAGTGTCTCGTAAGAAACAGAAGAACCCACTACTGAGTCACAACTCTGAAGATGATTAAATGAGATTCTCTGGTCTCCATAGTAAGCGTGATATTACGTCCAAGTCTTTTAAAATGTTGCAGAATTTAACTGTATCAGATAGTCAAGATGAAGTCTCATCACAAGACACTCAAGATGAAGGTTAGTGTTAACCACATTTTTTTCTTTTCCCTACCTCAGCCAATTCTCATCTAGATCATCGTCTTTTCATTTTATCTCAGACCACATTATATATGTTCTATTCTTTAGTAAGGAGGTTTTGAGGGAGAATTAGTTGCTATTTCTAGCAGATTGGACGATCAATTTTGCCTCATTGGCTTGCCTACAATTTGTTGATACTGAGATAAGAATAGGTTAAAATAATTTTGAATAAATTACATTTTTTTTAAGACTCTAACTGCACAAAGCAAATAATTTCCATTTCTTTGAAATTAATCAGGTAAAGAGGGATAGGGCAGATCATTGTCGCCTGGTGGGATTGATGTTGCAGGAAAGAATGCACACGGAGAGAATAAGATGATTTGCTTCCAATAGTGAGGGCCTGATAATGACCCCTGGTACCACATGGTGGTGTTAATCTCCTTTTCTTTTTTTAAAGCTGTTATCGGACAACTGATCATTTGCAGCTTAATTGATATTATGGTATCAAATCGATTTGTAACTTTAGTTTAGGAATAGAAAAGAGTTATGTCCCTTTGAACAAAATTCCTACGTACATTTATATTTGCCCATTCACACGTTTGCTCACATTTACACTGTAGTATCCATTCACATAATCACATGCATATCCACCACTCTTGTAATCTAGAAATATTGATTAACGACCTTTTTACTTATTTACATAGAGGTTGATATTAATGAAGTAGAAAGACCAGATTGACCATAGATATGGAGAAAGTTCTAATCCAGTCTGGGATTGTACAGAAAGTAAATAAAACTTGATAACAGAAATCAGGCCAATTAAAATTTGGTTTAGATATATTGTAAATAAAAATTATAAATATAAGATTAATAGTCTGGAAATCTATCTTAAGCCATGATAAATTAAACTGCAACTAAGTGCCAAAGTCTTTCGTGAAAACCAAAAAAAACCTACACTTGTAAAGCCAGGTAATGGGATAAAATTCTTTTAAGTGGTAGAGAGTAAGGTGAGGAGGCAAAAGTAGACTTGACGAGAGATTGTTTGGCCTTAGCTGGACATCATACTTGGGTATAGATAGGAATGATGAAAAGAACAGTTTTGCATTGATCGTATCAATGGCTTCAATTACAAACCATGAGGGGGCTTCTGTGAAATCAATCAAATGGTTAGAAATCAAAGCCAAATATTTGAAATTTCATTTCGTGACCATAAAGGAAAAACGCATTGGATAATATACTCTCACCTAAATTTTGAACAAGACTGAATGATGATGACAGCAGAACCGTTTGATAGTAGAATAAATGGATCAGAGTTGACATAAGGATTAAACAATAAATGACGTGAGAATTTCAACAAATGTCACTTGGTTATTTTCTGCTGACATTCGTATATCTAACACATGACAACCATAGGAAGAAATGAAAAGAAAGTAAACTAGATGATTTGATAGTAATCTATGCCTACTAATAGTTCAAAGTTCCACTGCATAGAGTAAGAAATTTACAAACCTGCATTCACCTTTTGTGCTGTATTTGCAACATAGTCACCATCACCTCATTGACAAATGTACAAACAATTTTTTTTATATACATATGACTGGGTCAACATTGGAGCCTTTGTGTAAGTGCCCAGCCTTCAAGAAACAGCACCCAAATCTCCCTCAAATGACATCATCCAGTCTTAAAAAAGAAGGACACGTTGGACGAGAAGGAGGGAGGGAAGGAGAGAATACAATAAATTCTAATTTTATGTAATTTCATAAGTTGTAACTGAAAGCTTGTAATGCTTGTAATACACATAGCTTCTGGATTCACAAAATGTTTTAAGACTTTTGTTGCTGTGGTTGTCCTATCAGAAATTTAGTGTTACAGTTTAAGTTAATGGCAGAATGGCTTCAACGTAATGTGGCCTGAGATTTAAAACTTTTGCAAAGAATTTGGCCACAATGACTATGCTTTAAACAAAGCTTAGTAGAGCAATTTACATTCCATTCCATTTCAAAAATGCTGCTCCACTGGAACTAGCATTTATTTAATGCTTTCACAGAATGAATAAATTTATGTACTTATTCATAGGTCTGGTTTAACTATTTGAACAGCCTTAAACTGTCATAATACATCGAAAATTGCATTTTTTTTTTTTTTTTTTTTAGGTGATATTTGTTTAAAGTATTACCTCTTTTTATAAAATTTTTATTGATCCTTTTATATTAATTTCATTACTATCTTAGAACCTTTTGAATTTATGAATTATTAAATTTCTATTTTTTTTTTTTCATTTTCTTCTCTCATTTCAGATGGTGTTGGTAATTATTGTGAAGCATCGATCCGATATAAAGGAAAGCACATTCCATCACCATCTTTCCGTGTCTTGCAGAACTGGGCAGATACAGATACTGACCCAACTCCAGGTAAGTATTTGTACTTGTTAACTATTGACAATAAGTAAGCTTAAATTGATGCTTTTAGCTATATCTTGGGGAAAAGCAAAAATATCAATCACATCTATAGTCTTAACTTTCAAAGTTAAAATTAATTCATTGAGAAGAAATAGTTTTAATAATGGTCCACTATTTACTCTGAGCAATATCTGAGAATATTTTACAACTGATTCATTTTATGTTGAAATTTGGCTAAAAGCCTTGTTTTCTCCATAATCATATCTCTTCAACACGTAATATTTGGATAGCTATTTCCCAGAAAGATTTTCTTTATTATTGCCAACTATTCTCTAATCAAGCAATGGTATTCTTATTTTCTTAGTTGAGTAAACTGCCATGTACCTTGCCAAAGCTGTATTATGAGACTGGCATTGTAGTAAATTGCATCTAAACTAAGTCCCTTACAATGTAATAAACTTGGGATAATATTTGGATGCTGTTGGATTAAATTCTTTGTAGTATTTGGTTATGTCCCTTTATATTCTGAGTTCAAATCACATTGAAGTTAATAAAAATCTGATATAATTGACTGCACCTTGAGTAAAAATGTGTCGATGAGCATCAAATGATATTGTTGGCACACAAGGATTAGACTAGAAATGGAACTATTTAGTTCCACTCTTCTACTTGTCTGAGTCCAAATCTTGCTAGAATCATCTTTATTTGGGGGAAGGTCAATTCAATCATTTGTATCCTGACCCTGCTAATTTTTTTTCAATTTGATCAAGGTAAGCAAGAATTTAAAATAAGAAAAAAATGGCACAATTACCAATTTAAGACAAAGAGTAATAAATCCGCAACAGTCAGTGATGGTATTCTAATCTATATGCAGCTACGATTACTCACCAGATGACTGTTACTAATTACATGACAGACTGCTTGTCATTTCTTTTCAAATTAGGTATGAATTGATCTTGCAGTTCTAAACACTTGGTCTTAGCTGGATAAGCTACTCTAGTATTGTATCCTTTATTGATTCAGTGTTTGCCACAAGAAATAATAGTAATAGATACATGGTTCAAGTTTTTTTCAGTGAGCCTCTTTCCTGTATCAAATTGGTGCTTGTAAAAATTTAAATAATTTACATAAAAATTTTTAGCAATTAAACTACTGATGCTACTCCTAGTGCTGTTTAGCCACAGCTTATCCTTAAATGAACAGGTCTATGAATTAAGGCATTCAGCTGTAACTATTGCCATTCTCATGTATTTTTAATTACATTAGCTTATGTGCTTGTCTCTAAGACAGTAATTTGAGTGAGATTTGGTTGCTATTTTTAGCAAGCCAAGTGACCCTGTCGAGGATCATTTGGTGATTCCTCGTGTTCAAAGCAAGATAGCACAAAGACAAAATCTTGGCAAACCATATCTATAACCATGTAGAAACTGTTTAACTATTGCTAATGTTTTTATGGAAGAAAAAACAAAGTTTTCCATTTTAAAAATTGTTGTTGCTGTTGTTTTTATGTTAATTGTTTTTATCAAATTGTTTCCATGAACTTGACAAAATAATCAGGATTCTGCAGTTGTCAAAAACTGGAAGTATTTTATTCTTAATGTTTACAAGTTTTAATGTACTTATTAAATACTAATAAAATAACCAACAAATAATTAATCTACTGTAACGAAATTTGTGTAAGAGGAGGAGTTGTACCAATTTGCATGCATTGTTTCATATCTGTGAACAAGTGTGTGTACATGCATGCTCATCTCTAAATATGTGGTGGAAGGATTTACAATGCATTATGTGCAGTATTTTTTTATCAATAGCTTCTGAAAGTATTTGGTGACCAATAACCAGCAACAGGTGATTTATTGTCAAGAGGTTTGAAATGTTTCCAATAGTTATTAAAATTTCCAGGAGAAATTCCAATATCCAGTATTTTCAAATTTATCTGAATGTCAAACAATATAAGCTAATGAGGGGTCTAACATGCAAGTCACTTTAATTTTTTACTCAAACACCTGAACCTTCAAACAAACAGGTATTTAGAAGCCCTAATTTGTACAACATATCACAACTGAAATAATCAGGAATAAAATAGATGGCCTAGTTCAATTAAGATTTTGCAGTTTGATGGTGGAAGAATATGAAAGTTAACAGATCTTTTGGCGGCAATCTATGGAATGAAGACATTTGACAGGGTTTTAACTAAAACTAAAAATGTAATTCAGAAAAATTCAAATTTGTAAAGAGTGTATTGAATTATTGGCTATTCTCATTATATAGTTTTGTTCCATTATTGTCAGAATTTTTTTTCAAAAAGTTTATAAATATTAACATTATTTTAGAGACAAAAGTGATTAAGAATGATGTATTCAATAAACTTGCATTTCATAAATATGTCTATTAACATACTTATTATGTAACTATGACAAACTTATTAAATAACCACTTACATAGTACAGAATTTCTGAATAACAGTAACAGATTCTATTAACTCAACAATGATAATTCATCAATAGTACTTGATGTCAATG
This sequence comes from Octopus insularis, assembly GCA_029874955.1. Lineage (NCBI taxonomy): Eukaryota > Metazoa > Mollusca > Cephalopoda > Octopoda > Octopodidae > Octopus > Octopus insularis. Next base: position 2,020 of record JARUKP010000614.1, on the reverse strand, counting down.
TTTCATTTGAAATCTTTAGTTGAAAATCGTTTAAACCTGAAGCTTCATGAAATTTCAGTATTTTGTATACTGGTTTCCTCAATTATGTAAAGAACAGATTTCTTGAACTCACCTTTTGAAGGATTGCCACAATTTGAAAGAGTAGATCCACCAGGGGAAAATATATTTGAAGTGAACTGAAAGTATTATATAATTTCTTGAATTCAGGAACGAAATTTGACAAAATAAATTTGGAAACTGCTAGCTTATTTCCAGTCTGTGACTATTTATTTATTGCTGACAGTCTTTTTCAGTTGTATATTGACTAAAAATAAATAGATGTAAAATGCTAAAGTAGTTACAATGGTCAAGTTATGATATTGGGCTACTAGCTGATAGTAGTAATTTAAAATCTGTTGTTGGCATTCCCTTGCATTTGGGGTCAATACTTTATTCCCAATTACTTGAATGCATCCAAGCTATTGGAAAGAGTTAGTTGATCATCAGACAATATTACTGGTAATAGATAGCACCTTATCCAGGAGAAGCATCTTCTTTTAAAGAACACTTATTGATTTTTACTTAATGTCCTTTTACTTGCCTGGAATATCGCAGAGTGGATTTTGCTTTTATTGATAAGGTATTTTGTTGAGATTTATTAGTTTTACATTCCTGTTATTTAAATCCATATATAGTCTTTTCTGTTTTCAGTCATTGACTGCAGCCATGCTTAAGTACCACCTTCAAGCATTTGAATCATATTAACTTATGCTTATTTCAGTCTAATAAATATTTTAATGATATTTCTTCATCAAATTATAAAGTTAATTTTTAAACAAGGGGTTGCATATTGTGTACATGCACATAGATGTTGGGCTTCTGCAGTTTCCATCTACCAAATTTTATTCCCATGACACAAGTCAACCCAAGGTTATAGCAAAAGATATTTACCCAAGGTGCCATGCAGTAGGAACAGACTGTTAACATTATTGCAAAGTGAACTTCTCTAGCCATAGCATACCTATAAAATGTTTAGTTATGCTTAAAAGAACTTAAATTCCAAATTGGGAAAGTTTCTACATTGTTCTCAATTGCAGATTCACACCATTACCCCAGATGGTTGAATAATGGCATTTGTGACAAAGTAATCAATACCACAAACTAAGAAGAAAACAAAGCCCTCATCAGACCAACAAAGAATCCCCTATGTGGTCACTCAAGCTGCTAGAAATAGCAACCATTTTTTCCATTTACACCTTATCTTAAAGAAATAACATTGGACATTCTTAGATAAACAAGTGAGGTGATGACTGATGGAGCATATTTAATTATAAGTCTGCTCGATTATTGATCTATTTCATAATTTAATTCAATCTTTTATTGCTTATTGATTTCACACAGCAGGCAGATGAAGGATATTTTACATCATGTTTATACCTCTTACACTATATACCCATCTGCAACTAACCACACCTATTTCTAACATCTGTACAATAAGAAATCTGTTTCCTAATAATTAATGGGGAAAATATTTTTAATGGTGATCACTCTATATGACTAATTTAAATAATATACAGAAAGTCTGTGCTGGATCATATATTTGTTTACTTTTCAAATTTAGAATGTAAACTATCCAATCCTCAGTTAACCAACAAATTATATACTCACAAATACACACTCTCATCATACATGCAAACATACATGTATATACATATGTATGTGTATATAATTTATGTTCGTGGAAACGCTTATAAAATGTTTTTACCAATGCATGAAAGTTTTTTATTAATCAATGTTCCATTTCTGAATGCCACAAACTTTTTTTATCAATAACAATGATTGCTTAAAACTATTGAAAAGTTTTTTTTCTCAACATCCTCTCAAGATTTCCAAGAATTTGGAACCTCTTTACTCTATTACTTCTATAACACAAAAATACTAAATCTCAACAATGTAACTTTCAACTTGTCAAACTTAGTTAGACAAAGTAAACTGATTCTAACCAATCAACAACTCAGTTTCGTACTAAAGAAATCTAGTA
>JARUKP010000613.1:0-11015 GCA_029874955.1 Octopus insularis | reverse complement strand
CCATCAATCACCACTCATTAGTAGCAAACAACCAAATGGACATTCTCTGTTCGCAAAATCCGGCATATTAATGAATGGATTATGCTATTAAGTCCCAACTGAACGAAAGCCAAAAACATAAGACAAAGAACAAAATTCCCATCAACATTAAATTCTAGTTACTATTGTCCAGCATTGTATTAACTAGCTATTTTATTTATTACACCATAAAATACCGAAGATTGTCACTTAGGATTTTTTTCTCAAATGTCAGCCATTATTCTCACGTGACCTCCGAACGCAGATGATCTGGTCTTTATTATTGAACGAAACGAAAGAAGGTTGCGACAAATATGAGAACGTCATGCTTGTTTGTTATTTTTGTAGTTGTTTTTGCTGTTTTCGTTTCGTTGTTGTTGATTTTGTTTTTCGGAATTTCCTTGGTTCAACTTCAGCTTTTAATTCTGACATGAATTAATTGATATGTAACGCGTAGTAATTTAGGATTTATGCCAATGGTTATTAAAGAAAGACGATTAGAATCCGGAACCATGTGGTTGGTAAGCAAGGTACTTACCACACACCCACAAAGCACACACACATTACGTGTACATGCACACGCATTTATATCTGATATTCTACATTTAAATTTGTAAAGAGGAAGGATTCTTCAGTTTCTTTTATCATTGTTATTGGTATACAGAGGGAACATAATAATCCTGATGTTTACATCCTAGTCTACTGAGCATGTAATCTTAAGTCCAAACAATACCACATTCATTGTAATGTGGTTCTGAGGAACCCCATTTGCCTGAATAAATAAGAAAAAGGAGGAAAAAACAAACAAAAAACACAAAAGTTACTTATTTATTTCATGGTTAATTGGTTGTAGGAGAGGCTTTTAACTCTAAACGTAATTACTCTATCAAAAGTTATCCTATCCCATCCATGAAAGCCTGGAAAAATTGTCAAATAATTTTAAAAACAAAATTCCCTTAAAAAATTTCTTGCAAAATAGATTTTTGAGAGAGGAAGCATTTGCTTATTTGAAAGCTAGTATTTTGATAATCCCAGAAGGATGAACAACAAAGTTGACCTCAGCAGGAATTGAACCCATTTTGTTTAGTGAGGGTGTTTTGTCTGGCAATCTAATGATTCTGCCTAGCTAAGTTGGTAGATCATTGGGTCTCAAAAAATCCTTAAATGGCAGGTAACCTTCATTAATTAAAATCTCATTGATGCTATTTTCTTTTATTACAATAATAAAAGTTAGGAGACATAGATGTCTAATTTCCCTTCCCCTTCTTGCATTCTGTTAGAAACCAGAAGAAATGATGGCATGTCAGACTAAATACCTTCTGGTAATTACAATTTTTTCCATTCTGAGTTCTAATCCTACCAGAGTTGACTTTTGGCTTTCAGTCTTCTAGAGTCAATTAAACAAGTACTGGCCAAGTACTGGTGTCAGTTACAGTTTAACCCTTTAGCATTCAGATTACACTATCAAATGTAATGCTTATTTGTTTACATTGTTTTGAATTAACCATATATTATCTTCTGGTTTTGAAATTTTGATGATGTGATTGTTTATTTTTAGAATGATATGACAGGGTAGGTGTGAGAGACTGAATCTGGCCAGTGTGAACATAAACAAATAGAATATTTGGGTTGGATATGGTCAGTTTAAATGCTAAAGGGTTAATACCCTACTCCTAAATATTCAGATCACATGCCCATGTTGTCACGTTGAAATTGAATATTATTAAAGGTAACAGTGACAAAAGACGCTTTGCTCAGTGGTTAGAGTGGTGGGCTCACAATCATGAGGTTGTGAGTTCAATTCCCAGATCAGGCCGTGTGTTGTGTTCTTGAGTAAAACACTTTATTTCATGCACCAGTTCACTCAGCTGGTTCAAAGCTGTATTGGCCTTTGGCTTTCCCTTGGACAACATTGGTGATGTGGAGAGGGGAGGTTGATATGCATGGGTGACTGCTGGTCTTCCATAAAAACAACCTTGCCCAAATTTGTGCCTCAGAGAGGAACTCTCTTGGTATAATGCCATGGTTTCTTTACCCTTATGGCAAAAGTAGTAGAGCACTTGTTAAAATGTGCTCTGGTATTTATTTCTAACGAGCAGCATGGAGTTCACTGAAGGTAGCCAGATGGAGGGTTGACCTGGGCAACGAATAACATGCTTATTGTGCATTGGCATTTATCTATCCATCCATCTTCTATACCCTATTCCTGGAAGAATTGTGTAGGCACAGTGCTCAGCACCTCCTCCATAGGGTCCTATCAGAAGCAACTAAGATTCGATTTTCTGGCTGGATTCCTTAGCATGAACAACTGAGACTATGGATATTATCCAACCATCTCATTCTTAGTCTGCTCCTAGACCTCCTGTTGGTTAGCTCAGCTTGAAGAATCTGTCTTGCGATTCTTTCTTTCAACATTCAAATCACATATTCATGGTACCAAGGCTGTGACTTCTCAATGCCAGTGTAGTTATTAGGTTTTAGTGTCTTTAGCTTTTTGTTGAGATGGTACTGAGAGGAACACATTGGAATATTCTGTTATGCAGACTTGCTGAGCCAGATATTGGCATAAAAGATTACATTTTACAATTGATGATGAACTGAAGGAGAGTTTTTTTTTTAACTAAGCAGCTCTAATTCTTATCAACCATTCCATGATGGAAAGCTGTTTCAGAAGAGCATTTTAATTCACTTCTTCACTTAGACAAATTAATCTTATCAAATCATTTTTTTTTCTTTTTCTGTTTGTACATTGTGATCAAATTTATTTCAACATGTATCCTTTTGGATACTCTTGTTACCCCACTTCCATATATCACTGATTCTGCATGCCCGTTTCCTATTAGCAGTGAACTTCATATAGATAATGAGTAAGTAAAGGTATTGTGTTCAGATAAAAGAATTTTTATAATAAAGGGTTATGGTTAACTTCAAAGATGAATTTCTTATGATCAGTAAATCAAAGTATCGAGCTGGTATCATTGTCACAAACGGATACTTGAAAAACTTATATTACTTTCATCGTGTACAATTATTACTTGCTTCATCTCTCATTAGTATATAATCACAGCAAGAAACCTCTTAACAGAATAGTTCATACATGATGTTCATTATATCTCTGCTAGCTAATATCTGTGTATGTGTGTGGCTCTAGAATATTTTTATTTCAATGAAAATCGTTTTTTAATAACTTATTTTGATAATTAATCTTTTAAACGATACATACATTTTTGTATTGATTTTGTTTTTACTAGCAATATGTGTAAGATTACTAGAGTTAACTCACTGTTTATCAACTTTTTCATTGTGCTTTACTTACAATTTTCTCAAACAAAGCCTTGTGTCTGTATATATATAGAAATGTGTGTGTATATATGCAAATGTATGTGTATATGTATATGTGTATATGTGCATACATGTATATGTATAAATGCATATATGTATATATATGTGTGTATATGTATATGCATATCTGTATATATATGTGCATATAGGTATATATATATATATATATGTGTGTATATGTGTATGTGTATATGTATGTGTATGTTTACATATCATACCATAGTACAGTGCTTAGGCAAAATCAACCACCATACCTAGTTATGCAGGCAGCATGATTCTGTGAATAGGGGGCAAGTGGAGAGAAGGGCGAGTTGTATGTACGCATGTGTGTGTGTATATACATACTCACACAAGCACATGTGTGCATTTTCCCTCTATTCATTTCTAATGGCCAGATTAAAAGCTAATAACTTGATTCCACTCTATTTTAACAATATCTGAAATGCTAGCACGCAAATCTATATGAATTCAGTAGACCTTATGTTGATTTTTAACCTGTTTTATATTTCTTTCATTTTCTTTTCTGTTCAGTTATCAGGCTTAAAGCAATCATCACATTCATTATTTTATGGAAATTCCTCTGATTATATATTTCTGCATCTATCCATATATGTTTGCAACTGTGAGAAGAGAGAAGAATGTATGAAAAATAAAAAAATATTGCCAGTTAATTGAAAGTAGTATAATATCATCTACACATTACTCATTAAAATTTCTATTCAAATATTTCAGCCTGATAATTACTCATTAAAGACAACTGTAAAGTTGCATTTATTTTTAAAATGTCCATTTATTAATTTCTCCGAGATAAATCCTATCTAAGCTCATTTATTTTTACATTATAAGCTAATTCTGAAAGATTTTTCCTTTCCTTTGCATGTGCGCATGCCTGCGTAAGTGCTGAAAATAACTCTGGGAAATAGCTTGTGCTTAAACAATGTTAATCATTCTGATTGAAATAATTTTCTGTATTGTACGAATATATTTTGTTATTGAGTTTTAAAAATCACTTTTCTCCATTGGTATAAATTTTTATAGATTGTTTTATAAAAACTACCAACCATGAATGTTGTTATGAAACTATTCTTCACATATAAATAGTAAATTATAAGAAGAAATAAATAGAAGTATCTTAATTGTATTTCAATAAAACTTTTCTTAATGTCAAAAATATTGCCCTCGTGTTATAAAATGAAGAGAAATATTCATTTCTACAATTCTTAACAATTTGTCACAAATAGTCATAGGTTGCTATGACAAGAGAACATGGGCACATATGTACACTTACATACACACACATACTTTCTCTCCTACAAGCCTTAACACATACCCACACAAATCTGCAGATTTGTGTTCTCATTCATGTTAACGCTGTCTTACACATTCATTTTTATTCACATATTGTCACTCACTCTTGCATGCACCTACATACGTACACAAAATAAACAAACAAAATATAAATGCATGACTACTGAGCTTATTATTTGAGGTTGTGTGTAAAAGTTCTTAGATTTTCATAAGTTCTCTCTAATTCCATTCATTTAAACTGATCCCCCTCCTCTCTGGAACGAGTTAAATGTTTCCACTTAATTTATTCTTTCTTAGAAAATTCTGTTTATTGTTTTCATGGCGAGGTAATTGATTTTATGTGTGATAATATCTGTCATTCATGTGTATCTAGATCCCCCATTCATGAAATTACTTTTCCAAACAGTTGTATTCCATCAGCCAAGTATGACTCAGATCATCAAACTGTGAGGGAGCTTCTGCATGGCCACGCAAGGTGCTAGAAATAGCAGCTAAATCTCACTCATATCACCTCACCTTCCCTTGCTGTTTTAAAAACAGAGATCATTTTAGAAATGCAATAAAATCATGTCAGTAACCAGGTTGTGGTTGATGCAATGAAAATTTTAGCACCAAATAACGAACATTTAAGTGAAGTCTAATCTTTGTGTATTTCTTCCATGCTGCAGTTGTTTTAGTTTTGACACACAGTCTCAGATCATACCACTTACCTGACAGGTACACCTTTGAAATATTAGATAATGTACTCTGAAAACAGCTTTATGGTTTCAGCTGGAATTCTTTTGACCATATTTTAGGGCTAAATAACAACCTCTAAATCATCAAAGTAGAGATTCCCTGTATCAAGTCATTCAACTTACTTTCTTACTTAACTTAAGGCATTTTGTTCATATGAAGAACAAAATTATGGAATAATGACTGGAGCTTTTCTTATCTTAGGTCTGTGTGACAAGAGCTTACTTGTGGCCAAAGAATCACAACAGTTATAAATTAAAACTTCACTCTCTCTCTCTCTTTCTCTCTGTCTGTCTGTCTCTCTCTCTGTCTCTCTCTTGTTAGTTTTAATCAAGGCTATTAGAATAAGTTGAGAACAGTTTGATGTATAGCCCTTTTAATTTAGACATTAAAAGAAACTATACTATAAAACACACCCTTTAAGTAAATGGTTCTATTGCATTCATAGCATTAATAATTAAGATTCACCTACACAACTAAATTGAATCTTTCATATATCATTGATAATATAGATTATGAAGTTTCAGTTAGGTTATATATGCTGGTGCCTCGTAAAACCCTCTTGTGCTGGTGCCATGTGAAAAAACCTGTGTTGGTGCTATGTAAAAAGCACCCAGTACACTCTGTAAAGTGGTTGGTGTTGGGAAGGGCATCCACTTGTAGAAACCAAACAAAAACAGAGAATTGGAGTCTGGTGCATTCTCTCTGGCTTGCCAGCTCCTGTCAAACCGTTCAACTCATGCCAGCATGGAAAACATGTTAAATGATGATCATGATGATCGTGATGATGATACTATGTTTTCAATCTAAACTGGGCAATTCCAGTGTGATGCTGAATTTAAGACTTACTGAGAATCAAAATACAGATTTCTTTCAAATCAGTAATGAATGTATTCATAGAATCTTTTTAATGAGAGAGAGAGAGAGAGAGAGAGAGAGAGAGAGAGAGAGAGAGAGTATGTGCATGTGTGGGGGTGCCTTCCTGGACAATATCCAGCTATCAAACTTAGACTGATACTAGATTGGATGGCATACCATTTCAGATGATTAGGAATTGTTTTCAATCATGTTAATTTAAGCTGAGTTAGAATATAATGTACAGTAGAAGCCAAACTTTATATTATCTGCTATAATATATAAAACATCTCTATCAATTTAATAACTGCACTTTGTTAAATTTGTAGCAAACAACTTTTACTCCTACTGTAGGGTTTCACATCAGTGTTGCCAATTTAGCATTTACAATACTAGAATCTAGTGTACTCTTGAGAAAAATGGGAAATAGGAAAATTAGACTTTAAAAATTCCATTGCCTACTAGAACTGACAATACTGGTGTCACAGTAGGAGTTAAGACTCTTTTGTATTAGAAATTACAAGAAGTTCCAGCATTAATTCTGTTTAGATGTGTGTATGTGTGTGTTATTATTTGCCAATTGGTGGTATCTTATAAATGTGTTGTATGTTTCCAAGGAACATAAAAGTTTAGGATGAGGAGACTTATAAGTGGTTTCTCCCACATTTCAACCAAACAACCATTTGTATCATACCATTAACTCTTTCAGTACCAACTCATCTGGAACTGCCCCTGGTTCTATAATAAAAAAAATTCTTGTTTTAAAATGATTGAAATTAAAACCTATCAAAATTTTATGTTAATTCATGGTTCAACCATCAGCTTACGAACGACAGTTATTTTACTAAATTCTTCATTATTTTCAAAGTGTATTTCATTTGAAATATGGCAACGATAGGGTTAATAACAAAGAACTATTAAAGATTTTGAACTTTTGTAGAGCTTGTTGGTTAGCAGTTGAACCTGTGTGGATAGAATTTTTAATCAAAGGCTTAAATTACATGCTCGTTTTAAAAGTATGAGCACTGCTTGGTTGTTGTGGTATTTATTTTTATATCCTATTTTAAAGCATGCTTTAAAAAAATGTCTTTTTAAATCAAATGTAGAGGTAAAACATATTTACAAATTTTTGCTATTTGTTCAAATCTATTGCAAATATGCAAATATCTTGGTACTGCTAACAGGAAGAATATAATGATATATCCTTTTGATCCTAATTTTAGTATTGTGACTTTTGGATCCTAACTTTAATCTCGGCTTTAAATGAGGAATAATTGTTTCAAATTTTGGCACAAGGCCAGCAATTTTTTATTACCTTGACCCCCAATCTTCAACTGGTATATATTTAATCAACCCCCAAAAGGATGAATGGAAAAGCTGACCTCAACAGAATTTGAACTTAGAGCATAAAGATAGATGAAATGCCACTAAAGATTTTGCTTGGCATCCTAACCACTGTGCCAGCTTGCCATCTTGGTTTTGAATGAGGAATAATAGCAAGAAAACAACAGTTCATAAATGGAAATTATTACTAGGAAAAATCTCAAAATTATCTTCTTTACTTTTACCAATACCTCAAACAATGATTATGAGAATATTTTAGCATTTTGAAGAGCACACTTTTTTTTTTCTTTTTTTTTGTAAATAATATTTTGAAACATGTAAAAGAACCAATTATTCTTCTTTTGGAATCAATGTCTTTACATAAGAATGATTTAACAACTGTTGAATTTGCAATATAATAATAATAATAATAATCTCTTTGCTTAAATGTGCCAGCACTTCTAAGACTGAAAAATATGTGAAAATACTTTTTTTTACTATGAAGATGTTACTGGAGGAATTCCTTTGGTGAAGTTGCAATATTTGCTCTTAATCTCTCAACTCCTAATCTCATCTAAATCAAACACCAAGATAGCAAGCTTATTCAGTAGCATGAATGATATCAAAGCAAAATCGAAAAGTATGATGCAACTTGCAATGCCTCTCTGTAAAATATGACCTGAAATAACATAAGTTCCAACAAGGATTATTGTTTATCTGTAGAAACAGTAAATAAAATTGGCACAATAGATGCATATCAACTCAGAAACAAGATAGCAGTACTAGAAATACTGAAGGACAGTTTAATTTCTATGCTTCTTTTCAAATAAAGTAGCATTTTTTCGCATTTAGTATTTTTTTTTTTTTGTTTTTATATCTAAAAATCAAATATTAGATTTTCTTTGTTTTTTAGAATAAATGTCAGTTGCATACTGAATCATCATCATCATCATCATCATCATCATCATCATCATCATCATCATCATCATCATCGTCATCATTCATCATCCATATTTCATTCTGGCATGGGTTGGTGCATCCAACAGGTTCAAGGACTGCATCATGCTCCCAGGTCAGCTTTGGCATGGTTTCTATGGCTAGATTCCCTTCTTAATGCCAGCTACCTTACAGCATATACTGGGTGCCCATATTTTGTGTCCCCAGTGCTATTGAAGCCACCATGCAGCTTGCAAGACTACAAACCCTGTGGCACCTGTGTAAGGATAACATACAAATTTGTGAAGCATTCCATATTTTTCAGGTTGGCATTAGGAAGGGCATTCAGTTGTAGAAATCTTGCCAAATCAGACTGGAGTCTGGTACAACCGCCACCAGCTTGCCAACTCTGGTCACACCGTCCAGCCTAAGCTAGCATGGACAATGGATGTTAAATAGTGATGATGACATAATGTTGAGTTTATGGCTCACTACATAGTTCAGTCTTACTCAAGCACAGTTTATTACTCTTTAGTATTTAACTATGTATGGAAATTGATATTTGGAAAATAAATGTAGGCATACATTAGTTGTTGTTGTTTTTTTACTGTAAATTGAAATAATTTCATGTTTGCTTCAGTTGAGTTGTATTTTAATTTCTGTTTATTTGTCTACCATATCTTAATATAATAAATGAAAATTGTTCAAGTGTCTTTTTTTTTTTGGGTGCTTTCAAAATTCTCACCATATGTTTAGATTTGAAAGAAAAAAATAACTTTCAAGAAATAAAAGGCAAAGAAGTCTATTGTAAAAAGTGATCATGTAATTTACAAACATACACAGTATATATATTTTTTTCTTTTATATGAACACATTTGTGTATATGTATCCTTTTTTTTTTTCATCCATCTATGCTGATTGCTTCTAATATTTATGTGTATATATATATATATATATATATATATATATTTATATAAAAGTTGTCATTTGTATAAAGGGATTAAAAAGTCGATGATGGATGAAAGGTATAGTTTCTTTTTTGTTTTATTTTATCTGTTTTTTAGTCGAGGAATGTTTGACATCCATTTATGCTATATACTTTAGGATTTAAAAATGAAAAACAAAAAATGGTTTCTAGAGAAATCTGAGAGAAGCTCACTCTTTTAGAAAGCAACATCTGTATATCTTTGTGTGTTCCTCAAAAGTGAGCATATTAACAGAAAAACAAAACAAAAAACAAATCACTATTTAAAATGAATTTCTTATGCTGTATTTTCAAAATATATATCTCTAGGATTTGTTAATTTATCTTCAAACTTATATAGTTTTGCAAGTTGTATGCGATGTTTCTTTGCCATCATTATATATATATATATATATATGTATGTATGTATATATATGTGTGTGGGTGTATATATGTATATATATGTGTGTGTATATGTATACATATATATGTATGTATATATATATATGTATATATATATGTATATATATATATGTATATATATAGATATTTATCTATATGCACTTAGTTACATACATACACACATTTTTGTTTGTAAAAGTACATTAACACCATTTTGATATCTTCTCTTTCAGATGGTTAAGTGAAGTAAAAGAGGCCTTTCTCTGTAATGGTTTGTGGAAACATGAAGAATTGCGGAAGTTTCTACCAAAGAATCTTGAGAAGGAAATGCATGACTTAATGTAAGTATTGTATCACAGTTATTATAATGTATGTTATATCATCTTTTTCTTTGTCTAGAATTATACGCCCTTCAGTATAAAAATTCTTTACCTCATAGATTCAAAGTTAAAATTTCATGCTCGAGTGCTTTGTATAGATTTGTTAGAACTTAAAACTACGTTTCCTTTCTCATGTCGTCCGTTTAAGCATAATGTATGAATGAGTATCTAAATTTTAGGCAAGTTAAAAACCAACATCGCCATTTTTACCAAGGGAAGTAATTTACGACATAAGGGAGATGACTTATGCTTATGCTGTTACTTCATCTAATCCTGATCGAACAAATTTTAATTAAAGACCACTTTGTTAATGGCGTAGAAAAAAAATGTGTGCTTCTATTGCTTTAAAGATAGTAGTGTGTAATTTGAGGGAATTTTTTTCTTTTATTTCTTGTACGTTTTGCAACAACATAGAAGCTCTCTCTGAGTTCTATGGTGGTTTGTAGGCTTTTCAGAACCTACTAAGTATTATACCTTATTTATTTTGATGGCCTAGATAATCTAAATGCAAGAACGTAAGCAGTTAAAAAACCGATTGAAAATCAATATATTTTACTTTATCAAAGGATAATGTTATACGGTAACTGAGAGTGACTTACAACTAGTTGTGGTTATTATCAATAGAAATGGAGTGATGGCGGCGAGCTGGCAGAAACATCAACACACCGGGCGAAATGCTTAGCAGTATTTCGTCTGTCGTTACGTTCTGAGTTCAAATTCCGCCGAGGTCGACTTTGCCTTTCATCCTTTCG
>JARUKP010000612.1:0-11016 GCA_029874955.1 Octopus insularis | reverse complement strand
AACACACATACATACATACACATATACACATGCATACATATATAGTCACATATATGCATGCACACACACACACATATATATACACACACACATACGTCTGCACACATATATACACATGTGCGTGCACACACACAACCACACACACACAACCACACACACACACATATACACACACATATACACACACATATACACACACAGAGTGCCAGTTCTGCCATAACTCTGTAATAACTCACAAAGAAAGCACTTCCACAATCACTGCCACCAGCCAGTCATACCACATAACAAGCACTACTGTATTCAATTTCTGTTTTAATGGCACTGGGGGAGGGGATACTGAAACAAGTAACAAGGCAAAAGAGCAGTAGAAAGAGGAAAAGATGTAAAAAAAAAAAAAACCCAAAAAAAAACACAATATCAGTTCAAAATCTAGCATTGCACTTAGTAATGCACTGAGCTCCAGCCCTCCACTCAAACTTTCACTCTCTCACATACACTCACACACAAACACACAAGGGTGAAGGAATATATGTAGGCATCCAAAGCAAGACCACATTTTACTCAGCTCACTATTACTGCTAAACTAATCGCTAAGCTAGTAGCACAGCTAACCAACCTACCTAGCTAGCTGTGAAAATACAGCTGGAAAAAAAAAAAAAAAAGTAAAACCAGATAATGTCAGCAGGTCCGGCCAGTTTCAGACAGTTAGACATTTGGAGGAAAATGTTTGAAGTCTAGATAGAGAAACACCCATTCCCAGAATCATATGTTGTAAAAATATTTATAGAACAAATTGCCCCAATCCCTCACGCTTGTTTTCATTCTGTTTTCATTTGCATTTTCGCAGCCACTTGATCTCAGACCAAAACTGCCAAATTTTACGCATACGCACACATTTGTGCGTGTGTGTTTGTGTGTGTAGACTTTTCTGTATATACACACTTTAAACAAAACAATTTGAAGGGTGGTGCTTTTCTTTATAATGTTGAATAACAAACACACCTTTCTGACAAATTATAATGCATTTATAAAAATCTCATCAATTCATTAAGTACTTGTGTGTGCATGAGACATATAATTATGCGTATGTGAGTGTATACAAATATATATACATACAGAGTTGAGAACAGCCCAGCCTGAACCACAACACACTAGCCTGTCAATTTTTGATATTATCAAAATATGTTTATATGCATAAATGTGTTTGTATATGTATACATATATAATGCACATACATAAACACAAATATATTAACATATATATATATATATATATATATATATATATATATATATATAAACATGTCACCAACCAACCCATACCAGCACAGAAAAGCTGATTATGATGTTGGTTTAATTTCAATTTTGTATTTCTTTGACAAGACTCTTTATGTGAAATCGTGTGTTGAAACAGATATTGCCGTAGTTTGGGAGGGTCATGTTGCCAATTAAAATTCAAGTGAAATCCAACTTATACATGTGTCTTAATTGGTAGCATGACCCTCCCGAAGTACAGGCTATGGAACTAACACTTCCTCCTCCCTGTTCTCTCTTTCTCTCTCTCTCTCTCTCACACACACACACACACATCTATGATTTTTATATTCCACAAACTTTTTAAAAACTGATGTCATGCACACCCAAAACTACTATTTCATTTTACACACAAAATTAGTATAGGAAGGATAGATGAACAGACGAACACACAGAGAGAGAGAGAGAGAGAGAGAGAGAGAGAGAGAGAGAGGACAGACAGACAGACAGGCAGAGACAGACAGTCAGGCAGAGACAGACAGGCAGACACAAACAGGCAGACAGAGACAGACAGACAGATAGATACAGACAGATGGATGGATAGACAGGCACATAGACAGATAGAAAGACAGATGAACAGACAGGCACATAGAAAGATGGATGGACAGACATATAGCATCTTATAGACCACTGGACATCTATAGCACTAGTGAAGACCTTGTCATGGAAAGTACAAACCAACTCTTCAACTAAAACTCAACAAAGAGTATATAAATATAACCATGGCAAACTAACTAAAATACCAATTGATTGTTCAGTGACGCTTACCAACTCAGAGCAGCAATCTGTGCTTCATTGTAGTGCTGTCTATCTACAATTAAATGAGGTGAGTCACTAAGAATTAAGTTGCTTTCCCACAAACACAACACAGTTCCAGAATATGAATATCTATAACTATTGACTCTTCCAACCGCAACTGCGAATGAATAAGCGGCGGAGAGGCAGGAGGAGGGGAGCATGCAGAATAAAAGACTGTTCCACTGATGCATGGCTTGTAGACTTGTAGTCCTGAGCTCTAATCCTTCCATTAAGCTTCTGTATTGAGAGTGAAGGCGTGGGGTTGGGGGTATTGGCACTCAAATAATTGCGCTACACCAATTCAGACTAGAATGGGTAAGATGCCAAAATTAAGCAACAAACAACTATTTGCATTATATTATCATTACTACTACTATTATTATTATTATTATTATTATTATTATTAAGGGCAGAGTTATTATTAGAAAGAAATATTATTCAGGGCAGTAGATTGGCAGAACCATTAGCACATTGGACAAAATGTTTTGTAGTATCTAGTTCCAGCTCTTTACATTCTGAGTCCAAAACCTTCCTCAGGTCAACTCTGCCTGTCATCCTTCCTGGAGTTGACAATCGAACCCCCTCAATTATTCATTCCAACTCACAGCATCCTGAATTCTGAACTTTGCCTTTCAACCATCCAGGTTCAACAAAGCATTAGACAAATGCTGGGATCGATTTAATCAAACCCCATTTTCATAAACTTCTAACCTTGTGTTTACGTAAGAATTAATTACTATCATTATTATTATTATTGTTATTAGGTGGCGAGCTGGCAGAATTGTTAGCATGCCTGGTAAAATGCGTAACAGTATTTTGTTTTGTTTTGTTTTTACGTTCTGAGTTCAAATTCCGCTGAGGTTAACTTTACCTTTCGTCCTTTCAGGGTTGATAAATTAAGTACCAGTTGTGTACTGGAGTCGATCTAATCAACTGGTCCCCCCACAAAAAATTTTCAGGCCTTGTGCCTATAGTAGAAAAGATTATTGTTCTGAGTTCAAATTCCACCAAGGTCGACTTTGCCTTTCATCCTTTCGAGGTCGACAAATTAAGTACCAGTGAAACACTGGGGTCGATGTAATCAACTAGTCCCCTCCCCACAAATTTCAGGCTTTGTGCCTGTAGTAGAAAGGATTATTATTATTATTATTATTATTATTTAAAATACTGGAGGTGATTAACTTGACTACACTCCACTCTCAAACCGTGAGGCCTTCTGCCAATCTTACAGAGATCATTACCGCTATTTTTAACCTAGCAGTGATCCCTCTATGTTCTGAATTTGGAGCAACTTTGCCTTTATATTATGGGAGGGATCAATTTACATTTTCACTATAAATTTTAAAATGTGTCCAAATATAAAAAAAAAAATCAATATTACTAAAATAACTGTGTTTCCCCCTCTCACTCATTCACTCACAAATACACTTGACCTTGACTTTCACAAATCTGACCAGCAACTCGACCTTTATGTCTTTGGAAATGAAGTGTGGAATGGGGAGGGAGGTGTTTCCTAAAATTCAAATGATACATTATAATGCTGTATCATTCACTACACATTATTTTTCCATTTTGTTTTTTGGGGTTTTTTTTTTCTTTGTTTTCATCTGGAAGAAGGACTGCACTTTTCTTCTTTTTTTGCTTCAGTAATAATTTAATAATTTAATGTTTAATGTAAAGCATAAGGTGAAGTTTGCAATCCAGTTTAAGTCAAGTCTTCTGTATTATATGTAATTTTTTTTTTCATCATCTGTAGATGAATATTTACAATATGTATATAATAACTCAACAGTGGAGCTCATGAATAGTTAAGTTTATGTTATCAGTCAATTCAAGACAATGTTAAAATTTTCAAAATCATGCATACACTAGATGTATACTGGAAAAATTAAATGAACTAAATCTGACTGCTTCTACAACACAAGATTAAATGGAACACATATGAGCAGAACCCAGCTTCAAAGCTAATGTGTACATACAAGGAGTTGAAAGTGATATCTTTCACCTGCTTTCAACTGGACTAATACCTGCTTCATATATAAAACCATGTCCTTGGCCCGAATTTACATCTATGATATATAGCAATTCAGATTGGGTCACTGAATGCATTTTATGCAACATTTGACGGATCAGGTCTTAATACTTCCATTGATCTTGTATGAACATTATGTATTCTTAAGCATTTACATCCTGCCTATCATATATCTCACTTGACTCGGCAACTTGTCTTTTAAGTACATTTCAGTTTGATCATTGGTTTATGGTATATGAGGAATTATGAGGCTTTTACTGCTTCTGAAATAGGAACCACACTCCATAGAACAGAAGAAAATAGTCAATTATGAAGAAAATATATTTGAAAAAGTCAAAGGCATAGTTTTTTTCAACTGAATTCTTGGAGTAAAAAAAAACAGTCTTCCATACACACATTATTAGCTGATAAACTTAGATTAACATGATAAACCTCACACAGCAAATAATGTCAACATGTTTGTTTCTATAGAGTTCTAACAAAATTATAAATATAGAACTATTGGAAACCATTTGGAAGAACAATTTATAGGATACTTACAGCAATCACTGTCTCAGACTGTGCAGATACAAGTATGATTGAATCAATGAGTTCTCACTGCTAAAAGTATAAGACTGGCTGTGTTGTTTTAAAAACGTTGTTCTAATCAGCTCATTTAACTTTCTATATTCCAATTTATATTGACTACAAATTTCAGTTTTCAGCATTGATGTCAACAGCAAACTAGCAAAAATAACTCAAGACTATGGTTTCATCTGTTGGAATGAAGCTCCACAAATATTGAGATATGCGCATGAAGTTGTTGATAGGCACATGTTCATAGCTGTTGATAGCACAAAAGGAAAATCATTTTGCAAAATGGTTTACCTTTGGGTGGCAAGATCTTGATGTTTCTAGGCAACTTTTAGCAAATACTTCCTATTTTAAAGAAATTTGGCAGAGCTGCCAAGATGAGCACAGGTTTGCTACATTCTTCATTTTGGAAGAGAGTGATGAAAATGAAACGTGGATGTGCAACTACAGAATCAAAACAGAGGCATAACAGTGCTGATTTTTCTGACTCATGTTCAGCAGGATACTGATAGCAAGACTGAGCTTCCAAATGGCATTGAAGCTGTATCAAATGAATGTGAAATGATAAATCAAGTTTTGAGCATTGCACAGAAGGAGCAGTACTACCCCCATTAGTAAATGCAGTTGTTGATTTTACAAACGAGGAAATTATTAACATATTAGGTGGAGAAACAGTCACTAACAAAAGCATTGATTCTTGCAATGAGGAAGAAAATCTATACATTTTTTCATCAATGTTTGTTCCTAACAGTCTAAACTTTGGTAGAGTGAATCTCTCCCCATATTTTGACCTTGTAAAGGAAATGTGATGCAATAGATATTGCAATACTTTAAGCACTGATAACAGACTTTGTGACAGAACAAGAATTCCAAAAAACCAAGTTACATGAACTCCTGATTGAAGGTTACATTGTCACAAAATGGAAAACATGTAATTGAGCAAAGAATTAAAACTGAGACCTTCTGACACATTCCGCCACCTTTACACACTTGCATTTTCCAATTCAAGTTGCTTTCACAATGACAATCAATAAATCTCCATCGATCATTAAGTAAAACAAGTCTGCTCTTCCTAACTGATCTATTCGAACTTCTATATTGCATCATCAAGAACTACATAGGGTACAACAGATACCTCACAATGTTGAAAATGTCACCAAGGCACAGGAGTGGCTGTGCGATAAGTAGCTTGCTTACCAACCACATGGCTCTGGGTTCAGTCCAACTGCGTGGCACCTTTGGCAAGTGTCTTCTGCTATAGCCTTGGGCCGACCAAAGCCTTGTGAGTGGATTTGGTAGATGGAAACTGAAAGAAACCCTTCGTATATATGTATATATGTATATACATATGTGTGTGTGTGTTTGTGTTAGTTCCCCCAACATTGCTTGACAACCGATGCTGGTGTGTTTACGTCCCCATAACTTTGGCAAAAGAGGCCGATAGAATAAGTACTAGGCTTCCAAAGAATAAGTCCTGGGCTCAATTTGCTCAACTAAAGGCGGAGCTCCAGCATGGCCGCAGTCAAATGAATGAAACAAGTAAAAGAGTAAAAGAGATATCTTTAATGTACAAAATTTTTCCAAGACTGAAAATTTTAACTTTCATTATATTAACCAGATACTTATTTCCGATAGAATTTTTTATACACATATGCTTTAGTACTTTTATCATTTGTTTTTATCATCATTAACAATGATCAACAACTGCTACTAAGCAACATGACAATGGACACTTGTTTACACTATTTACAAAAGATGAAAAGTGGACTTATTGTAGTATTTATCTGAAGCAGAAAAGAAGACATGGGAAGAAAATTTTAAGTTCAAACCTGGAATTATGTTTTATGAGATGTGAGAAATTTGAGCAGGGATCACTATATTACAGCACACACTGACCAACATGTGAGGGAAAGAAATGGACACTCAAACAATGATGACCACTGTAATTTTAATCACCATCATCATAATTATTTATAGTCATTGGCTAAGACAATGAACACCCTCCGTTCCTGCCTTTCATATTCCAGCAAAAATAAATAAAATGGAATTATTTTCTCATCCCTTATGTGAAAGCATACCCATATATAAACAAACATGCTCACACAGAAAGAACAAAGGGAAGTTTGGAAGCAATAAATGGGATTTGACCCACAAATGTGACACAGGGGAATTCAAAACCTCAGGGTTTTAGTGACAAAACAGCAGTGCAAATATTAAATAATAATTTATAATGAATGCAGAAAAGTAATCTGGAAATTTTATAAACTATCTCTGTGTGTGTGTGTGTGAGAGAGAGAGAGAGAGAGAGAGAGAGAGAGAGAGAGGGATGAAGGGAGAGAGAGATAGAGAGAGAGAGAGTCTAAATTAAGAACAACAAATTATATAGTCCAGCTGCTGTTTATTTTGAGAGCTAAGCTTTTCAACATGCTTGCTCTCACTCACTCACTCTCTCTCTCTCACTCTCTCTCTCTCTATCTATCTATCTATCATACACAAAGTTTTAATAATAGGATTGGTGTGCAGATATCAAATAACTCAGGTTATGTTTTTCTGGGGGGTTTTTTCTTTTTTTTTTTTTTTTTTGAACTTCAATTTAACCTACAACTTCCTTGGATACCAGAAAACAATCGAGTTACTTTATGAATTTTAGTGGATTTTCAGAAACCAGTTCTTAAATCAGCTTTTGCTGGCTGATATGATATCTTGGCTTGGTAGCAACAAAAATAAATGCTAGCTCAGTAACAGTGAGAGAGAGAGAAAGAAAAAAAAAAAAAAAGCAAGCTCAGTAACACTAAACAAGATAGACTGCCTCAGCCGATGCTCATGCCAAAGACTGGTTCAGAGACATTAACCCTTTAGCATTTAAACCGGCCATATCTGGCCGAAAGTATTCTGCCTATTCTACGTTCAAACTGGCCAGATCTGGTCTCTCATACCAACCCTACAATATCGTTTTAAAAATTAACAGCTGCCTCATCAAAATCTCATAGCTACGAGATAATGCATGATTAGTTCAAAACAATGTGGATAAAAAAGCATTAATTACGGCAGAATAATGTGAACACTAAAGGGTTAATTATAGTTAAATATAGGTCACATGAGAATTAATAAATCAATGCTAATAACACTATAACTCTTTTGATACCAGTCCACCTGAGACTGCATCAAATTCTATGACATAATCTGTTTTAAAGTGCTCTAAATTATAATCTTCCATCATAATTTTCTGTTAAGTTGTTCCTGACTCCAGTTCAATAATGAGAAAGTTATTTTGCTAAATAACTTTTATCTTTTACTAGCTCCAGTCATTAGACTGTGGCCATGCTGGGACACCACTTTGAAGACATTTTGGTTTAAATAAATGAACCTCAGTATTGTTTCTTTAAGCCTGAAATTTATTCTATTAGTCTCTTTTGCTGAACTGCTAAGTTACAGGGTTGTAAACACACCAACACCACTTGTCAAGCAGTGGTAGAAGACAAACACAGATACACACACACACACACACACACACACACACACATAAGGCATCCAGCCATGGAAACCATGCCAAATCAGACTGGAGTCTGGTGCAACCTTCAGATTGCCAGCCTCGGTCAAACTATCCAACCCATGCCAGCATGGGCAATGAACATTAAATGATGATGAGGAGGAGGAGGAGGATATATATATATATATATATATATATATATATATATATATATCAGCCTAATAGAAGACAATGCCAAACGATGCATTGGAATCAGAACCAAGATTTACCTGGCTGCAAAGCAAACAGCTATGCTTCTCCTCTTTGTACATAACAGAATCAAAACCAAAATCTGGAGAATATACCTATAGGAAAGAAAGTAATTTATAGTTTCTTCAATGATTTACACTTAATGGAAAACAGAACTTAGAAAATGAACCTAATTAAAGCAGCAGAATGTTATGCCGTTTACATTCCTTTTTACTAATTAATAAACAGGCAATGAGGCGAGTGAACTCTATGTTAGTAACTGTAATAGGAGTTATTTCTTATTATTTTATTAATATTGTTACTCCAGATAAGACTGGCTCTTTAGACACATTCTGAGCAATAACATTAGTAAATTCCTTTGTAATACTCTTCATTAAGTGTAGCTAGGTTCTTAGGAACACAAACCAAATTTTTCTTTCCCACCTTAGTAATAAATCATGTAATGATGTGTGGCTGGCTTAATGGGTAATGCATTGGACTGGCAACCATAAGTAAAGGTCATTGGTTCAATACTCAGACTGAAGAGTAAGGTGTGTCCTTGAGCAAGGTATATTATCTCATGTTGTTCATGACTACTCAGCTGAAAATGAGTACCAGCTGAGTTCATCCAGAAGTCATATTCTTAATGTTGATGTTTTCTGAGTAAAAGGTAGGAGGACCACAAGGATATTTATGTTGGCCCTAAAGCAATTTGTGAAAGCATGAAACATGCTATCAATTCATATTCCAACTTTTGCATGTAGGAGATATGTTGTGCTTTAGTTGCAGGACAAGAAAACATACTAAGTAACAAATATATTTTATTCAAAGCTGCTTTTAACTAAACAAGTTGCACACCAGCAAATGTTCCATCTGCTGTTTTTAATTGAAATACCTGGACACAGAACCAATTGACACCATGTTGATTAACAACTGCACAATGCCCAAATTGACGTACTTTCTCTGCCCAACTGTAATGCAGAGGTAAAACAATCACCTCACTGCTACAGATCAGCTTATAAGGAGGATTCCAGCAGACATATCTAATGTCAGTTTCAATGGCATCAGTTGGTTATTAGCCATTCTGAAAATAGAATTGAGAAGCCTTCCCAGGATTATTATCTCACTTGAACTATCATCGTATATTTTATGACTATATACTACAGTAACATTAGCTGAGAGAATCCTTTCCAATCCTAATGGATCTTCCTAATTCATAGACTATACACAGCCTATTTTGGAGGAGTGGATAATCAGTTTGCGATTCAAAATCAAATTAGTGTCAAAGACAAAGCAACACAACTGGAATGAAAGCTTAATTGAGAAACATACAGAGTGCATGTTTGAAGACACACAAAATCAACAAAATCTCACATAATTGACCACTGCATAGTGAAGTCTGGCTCATTTGCTTTCCAGTATTTCATATCAGTACTAAGCTTGACAATGGTACTTTCTGAGTTGGCATATACTCAAGCAAGAGTAAAAGGTTATGGTGTAATCAATCCCTAGAGTGTAATGCACTCTTGTATCATTTCAGTGTCCTGAGAGATACTCGACAACCTTTAGTGTCTATAAACAAAATGGTGATATTGGAACTCATCCGACTGAACCTCAGTGATGGCAAATGTCCAAATGGTATGGCCTATTTTATGCATTTCTCAAAAATCTTTTTTATATGGGATGTAACTGTTGCTGATACTTCCACTAAGAGCTATATCTTGGATGTTGTTACCCAACCATTCAGAACTGTGATGAGGGTCAAGGAAGATGACTAGTGCAAGTTCACACTGCTGTTGGATACATATATATGTTGGAACTGGTGGAGATGGAAATAGCTGACATCACTGGCAAATCAATAAAGGTTTTATGAACACCATGAGAGGCAAAGCAGTCTTATACTCCATGTTGTGACAGTAAATTGGTTAAGCAATTTGGCCACTGCTGGATTGAGAGGAGGAATAAAGACAAATTTGAAGGTGTATAAATTATAAAGATGTTTTTCTCTTTAAAACTTTTGAAAGAAATAAAATGAAAATAAAATAAAAATTAAAACTAAAATGTTGTTAGGTCATTACACACACATCAATTTAGTTGTTTTGTGTGATTAGATATAACATGGTTGTGTGATAAGAAACTTGTTTCCTAACCACATGGTTCCAGGTTCAGTCCTACTGTGGGGCACCTTGGGCAAGTATCTTCTACTATGGCCTCAGGCTGACTAAAGCCTTGTGAATGGATTTGGTAGAGAGAAACTGAAAGAAACCCATTATATACATATATATATATATGTATGTATATGTGTGTGTATGTGTCCAACACTCCCACCCCTGCCAATGCTTGTGTGTTTATCTTCCTGTAGCTTAGCCGTTCAGCAAAATAAACTCATCAAATAAGTACTAGGCTTACAAAGAATAAGTCACGGGGTCGATTTCTTTGACTAAAACCCAGTATGGCCACAGTCAAATGACTGAAACAAGTAAAAGGATAAAAGAATACATGTACTTATACAAATGCACACACAGCAGACATGAATGAACATACATATACAACCACCATGTAACAAATAACATATCTTACAT
>JARUKP010000611.1:0-11016 GCA_029874955.1 Octopus insularis | reverse complement strand
TGTATGTATGTATGTATGTATGCATGTATGTATGTATGTATGTATGTATGTATGTATGTATGTATGTATGTATGTAAATGGTAACCCACTCAAACATACGACCATTTCAAATGCATGATTTCTTTACTTTTCTATTCAAATGTACGATCTATTTTGTACTGAAAATAAGTCACCTTATTCAATAAACAATCCCTTCTATTTCGAGTGACTTTTGTAGACTAAAAAAAATTATCTTCGCTTTTGCAAATATAATACTGAATAATGCTTCAACCGGTTTGCTTTTACAAAACACCCACCCATGCTCACCGATATTTTTAACCTGTTCTACTCCATTTTAATTTCCTTTCGAATCTCATTATTCCCCTGAAAAAATCTAGAACAATGTCAGATAAGGTTACTTTTTTGACAAAATTGTGGCTTCTTCAATGTTTTAGCTGAGACATCTACAATCCGATAAAAGCGAAAGCTTTTGATAAAAATGAAAGCTTTTGATAAAAATGAAAGTGTGACTTTTGACATCATACATAATTTTTTTATACATTATATTTCCTTCTACTATAGGCACAAAAGTACGGCTTTGCCGATTACATCGACTTCAGGAGTGGTTTGTCGGTTACGTCTACCCTAGTGCCCAAATGGTACTTATTTTACTGACTTCAAAAGGATGAAAGGTAAAGTCTACCTCGGCGGAATTTGAACTCAGATAGCGTAAAACCAGAAGAAACTCTAATAAGCATTTTGCCCGGCGTGCTAATGATTGTGCCAGTTCGCCGCCTCATGTTAAACACATATATTGAATGAAATGAATAGGCATTGTTGTGTGGTTAAGGGTTCGTTTTGCAAACACGAGATTTATGGTTCGATCCGACGATGCGGAACCTTGGGCAAGTGTTTCTTATGCAACTCGGGTTGAACATTAATTCTTATAAGTGAATTTCATGGGAAGCAACATTTCAGAAGTCTGCTATGCATATATATTATTAACTCATTAAAACACGTGTATATTATTTTTGAAAAATCGTTTATAAAACTATAAAACTATTAAAAGAATTATCAAATACTTTTCTGCATTTCTCATTACATATATACATGCATACATACATACATACATACATACATACATACATACATACATACATACATACATACATACCTACCTACCTACCTACATACATACTTGCATAAATACATACATACACGCACACATACAAACATGCATACATACATACATACATACATATATACATACATACATACATACATACATACATACATACATACATACATTCATACACACACAATCATTTGTAACTATGAGACTCCAAGTAGATAAAACTATAGATGATAGCGTGTAAATATTGGTTTAAAAACACAACATACATACATATATACATGCATGTCTGTCTGTTTGTCCATCTGTCAGTATGTATGTATGTATCTTTTATTCTTTTACGTGTTTCAGTCATTTGTCTGCCACCATGCTGGAGCACCACCTTTAGTCGAACAAATCAACCCCATGACCTAGTCTTTGTAAGCCTAATAATTATTCTATCGGCGTCTTTTGCCGAACCGCTAAGTTACGGGAGACGTAAACACACCAAGATCGGTTGTCAAGCGATGGTGGTGGTGGTGGTGGTGGGGAGAATAGAAGATATCTGCCCGAGGTGCCACGCAGTGGGACTGAATCCAGAACCATGTGGTTGAGAAACAAGCGCAACCCCAGCATGACCACAGGCCAATGACTGAAACGGTGTCGTAAAAGGACTGGCTGGAGGCCCAACCTTCCGAGTTGTTTTACAGGGTTTAGAAGAACTGAATAAATACATACATACATACATACATACATACATATATATATATATATATATATATATATATATATATATATATATTACTAGCGGTGGCTACGGTTGACACCAGTCACTCAATGTGCCATGCAAAAGGCTCGAACACGCAATTAAGGGTCTGCGAATCGAACTTCTTAAGCACTCATTCTTGCACCGCCACTTAAGGCCAGCCACATAAAACCGATTTGGAGCGGGAGAGTAGACGATGAGCGACAATTACGAGGTGAAGAGGTCAGTGTATATTAGAGATGTATCTGATGTCTGTAACTAGAGCAGAAATAGCGACTGAGAAAAGTGGAGACGAAGCTTCAACTAGTCTGGTCTAGTTATTACCGCTTCAGTTATTTCAACTATGTCAAGCATTGCTGAATCATGTACATGCGTACGCACATGCACACACGCATGAATATTCACACACACACACACACACACACAACTGTATAATGATATATAATGATATCTCATAATATTTATTCTTTTAATTTATATTCCCTTCTACTATAGGCTCAAAAGTTCGCCTTTGTCGTCGATTACATCGACTTCAGGAGTGGTTAGTCGATTACATCGACCCCAGTGCAATTTTTAAATTCAAACAAATGACCGAAAGATGATGAGCTAACCCAGGCAGAATCGAACCCGCAAATCGACTCTTACACAGCTTCTTGTACATCCGATGAGCCAAACTCTCACACATCGATTTCAGTCAAATTTAGCTAATATATACTTAAATTGTGTAATACTACATATAATATTTATAAGCAAACCCGAAGCTTTGTAAGCTACGGAGAGAAAGCTACTATCGAAAACTCATACTATAAGTCTTCCATAGTAGCTTTCTCTCCGTAACTTACAAAGCCTTTCGGATTTGTTTATAAATATCATATGCAGTATTAGACAGTTTAACTGAAATTGATGGATGAGCGTTTGGCCAATCGGATGTGCAAAGAGCCGTGTAAGCGTTGATTTGTGGGTTCGATTCTGCCTGGGGTTAGCTCATCATTTTTCGGTCATTTGCTTTGTATTTAAAAATTGTCGTTTCAAAGAGAATAAATATTATTATGATATATTATTAAACAGTTATTATACGATGAGTCTTTCACAAGTTCTCCGTATAGCATCTGCTTGGGAATCCTGCTATCCTTCATTCTAATAAGGTGTCCAGTCCAACGTAACAGGTGCTTGTGCACCATCGCCTCAATACTCAAGATATCAGCTGTAAGTTTCTGTCTACCAAATCCACTGAAAAGGCTTTGGTTGGCTTGGGAGCTAAAGTAGAAAACACTTGCTCAAGGTATCATGCAGTGGTACTGAATGTGGAACCATATAGTTGGGAAGCAAACTTCTTACTACACAGCCATGCCTGTGTGCTCATATATATACACACACATATTTGTATATAGACAGATAGATAGATAGATAAAGTTAAAATAAATACAAGAGATGTTGTGACCCATGCAAAACTTGCAGGAGCTACTTAAAGATATTGTAAATTATTCTCCTCATAGTCACTAAAGTTACTGTGGTGTTGGAAACTCTTCTGTATCTTCAGTATTTCAGAATCACAGGTGTTTAACCCCTTAGCCTCGGCACTGAATTAGCTTTCACTCAAAGGTCTTTTGTCAACTACAGACACCAAACAATATACATGTATAGATGACACTTTCAACATTGCAAACTACAACACAAAGACACACACACAGAGTCTGCACCCCCACACTCACCTGCTGAAATCTCACAGGGAAGATTCTGCTACTCAGAGGCTGTGGTCTATATAAAGCCACTTTTACACCATCTGATGGTATCAAGAGCATAAAAGTCAAGAAAGATATAAGCAACACGAGAAATCTCTACCTTTCTCCCACTTCATCTGGGACCCCCAAGACAAAGGAAAAAAACTACCCAAACATCACATGGAGCTTTCTTGACTCAGTATCTTCCTTTCTCACCTAGAATTCATAGTTGCTAACTTAGCCTGTGAGAAATTGCAATACATTGCAACAACGTGCAGTATCCAACAACAGGAAAACTGACCTACCTACAACTGTCACCAAAGATATGTCCTGTTAATGAAGTTCAATCATTTGGTCACTGATAACTCCATCCCATGACTGTGTAGTATAAATCCCAGATTGCCTATAGCCAAATAATCCCCTTCTGCATATTACAATATGCAGCCATGCAAAGTTATATGTAACCTGACACCACCAAATGGATTACCTCCCTGTGTGGAAATTGCAGTTGCTGAACTGTCAAACCATATAGGTGGCTGATAACTTGATACCAATAAACCGTCTGCTTTTCCACACTGAGCAAATAATTTTGACCACTGAATATGGCTGAAGAGGAATGATGAAACCTAGCTGGAGAGGTGCTAGGTGGATGTGAGATAGGTACCTTTTTGCCTATATGGCAAATTAGACCTGCATGACTCCACAATTTGAATGGTGGAGATGATCCTGAAAGTCAGTTGATCTAGTAGGTGGGGCCTCACATCTGTAAGGTAGGCCAGTGCACTGTGAAGCTATTGAAAGGAAGGCCTGCAACACAGTGAGTATTCTCTTCTGATGAACTCCAAATTGCACTGGCATCCAATATGCAGTTTTCAACTGACTGCACTTGCACAAGCAAGCTGTTTTCAAGTCTCCATGGGATCTGAAGTGATGAATGGAGACCCAGATATTTAATTCTGTATTGCCCACAGGGGGAGCTAAACACAGAGGGGACAAACAAGGACAGACAAAGGGACTAAGTCGATTATATTGACCCTAGTGCATAACTGGTACTTATTTAATCGACCCCGAAAGGATGAAAGGCAAAGTCGACCTCGGCAGAATTTGAACTCAGAACGTAGCAGCAGACGAAATACTGCTAAGCATTTCACTTGGCGTGCTAACGATTCTGCCAGCTTGCCACCTTCTAGGTAAGACCCAAATATTCTTACCTAGAAACCATTACAAAATCTCCTTTGAATTCTCTTCACTTCGATTCCAAACATCTGAGGATGTGGGTGTGTTCTGTACAAGTAAAACACTTGAAATAATGTGAAAGAGAATCAACTTGAAATTAAATACTTACAGCACCAATGAAAGTGTTAAGTAATATTTTCTTTTGCTTGTTCCCCTATTAACATTATACATACCCACATATATGTATACATGTAAAAGTACATATATCATCATGTACCGTCCATGTTCCGTGCTTGTGTGGGTTGGATAGAATTTGTTGTGGAAGATTTTCTACAGCTGGATGCTATTCTTGTTGCCAACCTACACCCGTTTCCAAGTACAGTAATATTCCCCATGACCAGACATGTTTGCATGGAAGATTGGAAACAAAGGACATTACACAATGATCACATTTGTTTTACAACAATCATACAAAGTCAAGGTAAAGAGGCAATAACATACACATATAAACACATACATTGTATATATATTGAGAGAGAGAGAGATAGAGAGAGAGAGAGAGAGAGAGAGAGAGAGAGAGAGAGAGAGAGAGAGAGAGAGAGATAGACACACACACACACATATATTTGATGGGCTTCTTTCAGTTTCCATCAACCAAATCTACTAACAAGGCTTTGATTCTCCTCGGGTATAAGACATTTGCACAAGGTGGCATGCAGTGGGACTGAATCAGAGACCATGTGGTTGGAAGTAAACTTCTTATCACACAGCCATACCTGAGCCTGTGTACACACACACACAAATGCATATACTTTTATTGGTCACAGCCAGATGCTGTGGCCATGTCAGAACATCACCATTAATATTAATGCTTGTTTATTTTAGACTCAATTTCCTGCCCTTTCTCCAGAGTCAGTCTTGCTGAGTTAGTGAGTTGTACAGCCCTACACCTTATTTGTGTTTCTCGTCGCGATGTTGGTTTATCTAATATCTCAGAAAAAACTTTGTCTAAATGTTCCTTGGACATATCCATAATCTACTTATAGATTTCCGAGGCTTCTTGGTTCAACATTGAAAATGTATGGGCCTTTGAGCCCTAATCTGTTACAGTATTGGGTCCGTACTCTGGACAGAGATAGCAGGATCTTTGGTACAATGCAAAGGCATCCAGTCTTTCACGTCTTGTCTCGAGAGACTGAGACAATCCTGGTAAAGTGGCATTGGATTGCCTTGAGTTCTGTCGTTAATTTGACACTTCATGGCAACCATGACTGGGAACAGTAATCCAGGTGACTGAGCATGAATGCTCTCCATAGGAGCAACACGGTTTCCTTTTCCCCCATGTTCTGAATGATCCCAGAATCCAATCAGTCAATCACCTGTCCATTGTTGCCATCTTAGTAATATGTACAGGGAATGACCCACCCAGCAAAACCATATTGGACTGATATCAAATCGATGTTGTTACCTATATCAGCCCTGCATCGGAAATTGTGTCAGTTTGATTTCAACCCAATCTCATTTTGCAGCACGGTGCAACATCAGGCTGACATATTCCCCGATGTTGGGGAAATTTTGGTCTCTTACATCAGGTTGACATCGGCCCAGTAGTATCATATTCACATCAAGGCAGCATTGGCCCGATATGAAAATGAGGTTGGGCTGATGTTCAACTTGAGAAGTTTCAATATTGGCCTGAACCGATTTTGCCAAATGCCTGATCTAGCTCTGAAATACATTAACGGAAGGGCTAATTATTATATGATTAAACATTTATACCAGTTCAACATTGACTGCACTTTATGTTCTCTATTACACCAGATCTCTAGCATGAATTGCTCTGATTCCAGCCTCACACGCCCACTGTTTGGAAATAATAATGCAATACCGTTTCAATTTACAGCCAATGGGACCGCCCACTGCTGAACAGAAACAATATGAAATTTATTTTGATGATGTAAGTGTATGAGCATCAGTTTACAGGACATGTAGAAACCATCATAAAAAAAATTAAAAACTCATTTTTCTTTGTAGGCATCATTTATTTTATAAACCATAACTGTGAAAAATGGCTATTTACAACACAACAAAAGTGAATCATAATATATAAAAAAAGTTAATTGAAATGAAGACAAAATATACTGGCCAATATACGTTGTAAAACTAAGATATTTATTTAATTGGTGTTAAGGTCCCTTATACAGCTGTGGCTATTTGTGACAAAGTGCAAAAACTCATTCATATCTGCACATAAAGACCGGTAAATAAGGAGTTACAGTATTCATTTGAGGGTTCAATTCTATGACTTGAAATTTAGGAGATTTGTTAAAAGTGAATATATTTAGAATGTGCAGAAATAGGAGAAACACATTAAATGCAAGAGATATCATCAATGAAATTGTATCTGAAACCATAGACAGGAGTATTACTTACTAACCTGGTGAGTGAGTAATTTGAATGGAAAACAATACCATGTATGCAAACCTATTCAATCTATTGTTACCAGTGCATCGCTAAAATGGGTTACCCTAAAAAATTGCGGTAACTCATAAATGGGCTATCTTAATTTTCAATTTGTGCAGACCTGAGATCTGTGGCAGATTCATTGTCAAGAGTACACTTGTCCCAATTGTTTTTTTCTTTCCTCCTTCAGCCACCATTTTTATCACTGGCAGTCCAAAGCCATTCTTAAGTTACCAACTCAACCTCTGCTTCTGTTGCATTTTTCCATAGTTTTACGAACAGCTCCTGAAATTAATTATGTTACTTAAAAGTAGTTCTTAATGTGAGAATAACAAATGCAATCACATTCATTTGCTCATGTATTATTCACAAAGGCAAAAATCTACTAGCATAAATTACGTGGATTTGACTAATTCTACAGTTGAAAACAGATACAAACTGAAAGTTTCACATTCATAAATGTTCACTGCTGTCTTATGTCAGAACCTACCAAAGCTAGTACAACCACTCCCTCCACCCACAGTCTGAATAAAAGAGTACTCAAAGTGAATATCAATATCATCATATGCCCAGCCCAGGGCCATTTTCAGTCTAATGACTGCAAATCAAAATAAAAAAATTCAGTCATTTTCAAAACATTATGAGCAAAGGATAAAATATTTACTCAAATGTAAAGCAAAATGTAGAATAATAGCTTTGTTGTCAAACATCAAAAACAATTAACAGGGTTCCTGTGGGTTTTTAAAAAGAAAATTCAAGGATTTTCAAGGGTATTTTCAATCTAGAGTCAAGGACCATCACGACCACTCCACAAAAAATTCAAGGGTTTCCAAGCAAATCCTTCTGATAAAACAAAACTATTTATGCTACTTAGGTTCTCAAATCATATTGTTTAAATATCTTCTAATCTATTTCCTCAAGTTGTTGATTAATGCGTAGCAATGTTTCCACGCCAGTGTTGGCTGCATGTACAGGTAGCCAACACTGTTGTGGAAACATCGCAAATATAAATTCAGACCACTGGTTTAATTAGAACATTTTTCTTCTGTAGTGCGGGGGAATGGAGTGAATACAAAACTTTTAGATAAAAAATCCAGGGTTTTCGAGGATTTCTGTGAGTCTAGATAATTTTCAAAGGTTTTCCATGCCTGGAATTTTACTTTTGAAATTCAAGGGTATTCAAGGAATTCAAGGATCTGTGGGAACCCTTATGAAGAAATTGGTAAGGCCTGCAACACGATTTTCATTTTTAGGGTTATAATTGGACACAGGCTTACCTGTATGAGGATCTGCCAGCAGTTATTCTCACATATATGACATTCAATGTCTCAACATAGTGGTTAATCACAACACTCTGAAAGCCAAACTAGCATATGTCCATTTTTGTACATTTCGCCTCCAGAATGCATAAACCCCATAACATTAATAATGTCAATACAACTGCTTTATTAACTGGTTGAGCGCTGAAAGCAACTGCTGTTGGTTTTAAAGAAAAGTGGATTTTCAGCATGGTATCAGTAGTGGCAAAAGATCACAATTCTACCGATATTGACAGCCGATATATGATTGGCTGTTGGCTGCACAACATATGTAATGGAGATAGCTCATCTTGAAAAATGTTGAGAAACAGAAACAGACATGCCCCAAATACAGTTCCACCCGGGATGATTCATTGAGTCATGCTAACTGTTGGACAACCTCACCTCTCGTCTGTAATATCTAATAATTCAGCTTAGAAAATGCAGTGTTGCCAATGACTACATCAGCAGCACTTCATCCAGTAAGATAGACTTCCTTATCTGAGTGGTGTTATCACACCTGTGTAATCAGAGCACAGATATTGATTTTGGTATTGGTATTGGTCGATATTGAATTTGAGTTATCAGATATCGGTAAATACTGAGATAGCTATTCAATTTTGGGAATTGGGTATACAACGGTTGATATCTTTGATACTTACTATGAATCACTGATGAAAGTTTGCCTTTTTTGCTATACCAGTCATATAGCTCACCTAATTTGCTGGTCAAGATGTGGTGTAGTATCCTTTGCACTGTGTCACTAGTATTTTTAGCCCCAAGCACAGCAAGGTATTTAACCTGAAAATGGATGGATTCTGTTATAAAACCTTACACTCTACAGGTTAAATGACTGATAATACATTAACAGTTTATTTTATGAGAACAGCTACCTTTGACAGTATAGAAAATTTGTCAATCATTCCAAACATATTTGAATTATAAATTAGATATAAGGGCTTTAACAATTTTGTTTTAATGATAGAGTGATAAATCTGGGTTGGCAAATATAAGAATCCAGAAAGATATCCCGTCATTAAATTACATTTGGTGCATGACGTCAATTTCAGCATCTAGGCTATTTTGTGACAAACAGTGACAACATACAAATAGGATCAAGTTTTGCAAATTGTTTATGTACATGATGTCCACTTGCCAGAGGATTTAAACCCACTGCCATTGATTGACTTATCTTATTTTACCAGTAAAACAGAATTTGTAAACCACAGTATACAAGCACCGTGTTACTTTCTGAGGTTCCTGCTGGGACCTTAATCAAATAATCTTTTCAACTAAATATCAGGTCAATGCTCTTAAATATTTTTAGTTACGATACCTTCAAAACAAACCAAATCTGAGGTTATGAGTACCGAGATGAGCACGCAATGATGGGTGTGAGTTTCTTTGGTGTGTGTGGAAACACATGCATGTGAAGAATGAAGGAAACAGTTGACACATGTAAGTAAACAGATCAGTTAGAGAGGGGCAGAGAGGTTATTAATGAACCAGCTGGTAAAACCATGAAAATGTACAATGTACAACTTACCGTGTTGTTTTGAACCACACCATCACTTAACTCAGCTTCCAAAGTCTTAACATCTTCACTCTCACAAGGGAAATGAATTATGTTGGGGAGATTTCTTGTCTCCGAAATGGAGGATGAGGATGGGATATTTTGAATTAGCTGCAGTATAGACTGTAGCATTTCCCTCTGCTGGGACTGTTCCTCTTGAATTTTTTCAATTGCAGTGAATAGCTGCTGATCCTGAACTAAAATAGAAAATAGAAAATAAAAGGTAGAGTAGGTGTTGAATCAAAGCCGTCAGGGCATCCAACACCCAATACATGATTCAATCTTCAATGCAACAACCAACAAAAATTGGGACTTGGAATGTGAGCCTTTACCATGCGTCTAGGTGCTGTGTTCGAACAGAGATGGGCAACACCAACCACTTTGCCATTGAGACCAGTGTACAGTAAGGGTGCATTCTGTCCCCTCTCCTATTACTTATGGCATTTGACTTCATCATGTGTGGGGCGATGGACCAATGTGGATTTGGGATTCTGTGGTGTGAGTTGGAGTGCCTGACTGACTTCGACTTTGCTGATGATATCGCGCTCCTTAGAGCGATGAAGAATATCATTTGCACATTGACAGAGAGATTGGAATAGGAGATAACTGAGATTAGATTCTATATAAGTGCAAACAAGATGAAGATCATGAGGATTGGATATGTTGATGAGAACAACAATGGTGTCCCCTTAATGATTGGACAACACCAAATTGAGGAAGTTGATGAGTTCACCTATTTGGGCAGCATCGTGGCAAATGACTGAGATGCCGAACATAATGCTGCCTGCTGGATTGAGAAAGCCTTGGCTGTCTTTCAAAGACTCAAACCCATCTGGGCAGGTAGGGCGATCTCCATCAAGACCAAAGTGTACCTCTTCAACAGCATCATTATACCATCAGCAATATACGTGGTGGAAACATGGAAGACA
>JARUKP010000610.1:0-11018 GCA_029874955.1 Octopus insularis | reverse complement strand
TATTTATGTATATATATGTATAGATGTGTGTGTGTGTGTGTATTTCTCAAATTGCTGGACCAAGTCATGAAAGTTACAGAAAGAGTTATAGCCCAATTAATTAGAAAGAATTATTGTAGATGAGATGCAGTTTGATTTTGTGCTAAGTAAAAGTATTACTCGTACTCCCTTTCTAGTTAAGACAACTCCAGGAGAAATTTTTAGCTAATTGCAAGCCATTGAAGTTGGCATTCATCAAATTGGAGAAAGCCTTGTTCTGTTATATAGAAATAGACAAATGGCTTATGAGTACTATGTAGGCCATGTGCAGGGACACTGTCTATAAGGTGTGTGTTAGCAATGAGGACAGTAACAAATTTTGTCAACAAGGTAGGAGTATGCCAGGCTTGGTTCACAGGGAGGACCAGAGGTACTATTTAGCACAATTCTCTCTTGCAAGCATTTGGAACAATGACTTGCACTAAAGGACTCCTTGGGATAATGAGATAATGTTAAATCAAGTGCTATGTTAATGTAGCATGACTGGTCTATTTGTTTCAGTTCTGGAATAACCTTTCTTCTTAGTGCTGAAATTTAAAGAGAATCTGAATGCTAATATATTCATCATCATCATCATCACTTAGCATCTCTTTTTTCCATATTGGCCCAGGCTGAATGGTTTGACATGAACAGATTAGCCAGAGGGCTGCCACAAGTTCTAATGTCTGCTTTGACATAGTTTCTACAGCTGGATTTCCTGCCCAATTCCTACCACTTCACATAGTACTGGGTGCTTTTTTTCTTGGCACCAACAAGCACTGGTGAGGTCATCAAGTGCTCACAGGCCATGACCCCCTCATCTGAGTGAGGTATAGTATTGAGGGATAAGAATGTAAGATTGAAGGACAGGAGCAGATGTCTTACTGAAGTGGTAAATACATGGTTTTTGCCCACCTGAAAAAAAGAGAGAGAGAGAGTGATGTAGGTCAAGGTGCAAGGTAGATATGAAAGACAGAATAAGATAGAGGATCAGTTAGGTGGATGTGTTGGTATGTGTGCTAGAGCATATTATTATGACAAAAACTAACGTCCCAATGTAGTGTTTAAAGACATTAATTGTATTTCATCTCTTACTTCACATCATACAGCTAAACCTATTGACCTGCTGGCAAAATACATCAGTGCAGAAGATGATGATCTTGCTATTGAGATGCATGAACCTTACACATATCTCTATGTAAGTACAAAACATTCGATTTTTTTTTTAACCCAATTATACCTAAATTATCAACAGACAGGAAAGAAATTATTAGCAAAACTAAGAGTTTAAGTGATAAAAGTTGCAACATTTGTCAGTTATTGTAATTGCATGCATGCAATAATGT
This sequence comes from Octopus insularis, assembly GCA_029874955.1. NCBI lineage: Eukaryota > Metazoa > Mollusca > Cephalopoda > Octopoda > Octopodidae > Octopus > Octopus insularis. Next base: position 9,654 of record JARUKP010000610.1, on the reverse strand, counting down.
TGTTTAAACTTCGGAAATATTTAGAGTTCATCCAATTTTTCAATTTTATTTTTTCCAAACCTGAAACTTTAAGTGTCAAGAATTATTAATAATAGGTGTTATTTGGTTAATTGATTATATTGAAATTCTTTCAAACTGCTCATGTATTCAAAAGCATATATGTTGGTGTGCCATACTTTAATTATTTGTTCTTTAGTTGGTTTGAATTATTTTAAGTCTATGGTGAAGTTCTGCCCAATTAGTTTGTTTCTCAAAGGAAACTACTTCTTTTACAATGTTAATGCCCATATATTTTTCAAGACCTTCTGAGTAATGCAGATAACTTGAAGAAGTAGGAGGTTGTTATAGATTATTGTAAGCAGCTGTCAGGAATACATTAGTGAAGAGAGAATTCTAGAGAGGTAAAATTCTAGGATGGGAGGTTTGGTGCAGGAAATGCAATGATAGGTATGTACATGAAGTGGGTTTGGGAGGAGATATTTCATAGTCAGTGGCCGACAGAGAAACATGAGTAAAGAAATACTTCCCGAGGGATATATTTCTGAAGTAGAAGGACTGGAGAATATATCTGATATAGTAGGAGGTAAAATATGTTCATCATGTGGGTTTGAGACAAGTTATTCAAGTCACCAAGTAGTAGCTGTCGTGGTGGATAGTAGGGTAAGTATTGGTTAAAATTGTTGAAAATATCTGTTGAGTGCTGGACAGTAGAACTGTACAAGTGGTAAATTTTATGGTGTAGAGGTGTAATTATAAGATGAATGTTATGGAGCTGAGGCTATAGTAACATTGGTAAAAGTATAATATATTGTTTGGGAAAAGCATGAGTGCCATTTAGTTTTATAACCACTCTCCTCTTTCCCAGCTCTGGTAGCTGTTCAAGTAGAATACCGATCTTGTTTTCAGGCTAAGGAGTGGCAAAGCAAGTGCTTGATGGAATTTAGTTAATTTCTCTTCACTTTCTGAATTTAAATCCTACTCATCATCCTTTAACATCCATTTAATGCTAGCATGGATTGGATGGTTTGACCAGGGCTGGCAAGCAGGAGAGCTGCACCAGGTTCCAGTTTAATTTGTCTTGGTTTCTATGGTGGGATGCCCTTCCTAATGCCAACCACTTTACAGTGTGTACTGGGTGCTTTTAATGTGACACTAACAGAAGCATTTGTATATGGCACTGGCACAAGTGCTTTTTACACGGCACAAGTGCTTTTTACACGGCACCAGCACAGAGTTCTTGTAAGACAATCTTCTTTATCATTATATGGTTACAGATAGCCATGTCTACACCAACATTTGCATTCTTTGCCAGTATATAGCAAAAGATATGGGATGAGATGCACTTGCATATGTGCACACAGACACAAACATACCAGATGATCTAGATAATACAACTGATTTTAGTTGGTCATTTTACTCAGTAAAGACAGTGAGTTGGCAGAATTGTTAGAATGTTGGGTAGAATGCGTTATGATATTTGTTCCAACTCTCTGTGTTCTAAGTTGAAATCCTACTGAGGTCAACTTTACCTTTCATCCTTTCAAGGTTGATAAAAAAAGTATCAACTCAGATCAGTGAATTAGAGGAACAGACAAAATGGCTCTTAGTATCTGTTCTGGTGCTTTGTGTTCTGACAGTAATACCTGCAGTGACACTGGTACCAAGCTGTATCAGATATCAGACTAAGTTGGCAACCTTTTCCTTGGTTAAACACTGGTACTGTAGAAAAGGGAGACTTGTGGGCATAGGAGACTGCAAGTCTTCTTCAAAAATTCTTGTCTTATTGTGTCATTTTCCTTTGACTAAATAGTCATCTCGAAGCAGTACTTTGATATGTTGAAGAAGTTTGGGGCAAAGGTCAAGTGGCTTCGTCTTGAACAAGAACTGAACTAATTTTTATGCAGTACGGTGCACTGCCACAGTGGGTAGTCACAGTACGTAATTGATTGAATGAAAAGTACCCAGAAAGATGGATGGGGGTTGTGGATCTGCAACTTGATCCTTGGGTTTTCCACCATGTGATCTCTTTCTGTGAGGATTCATCAAATCAAAGGTATACTGCAGTCATCCTAAGGACATGCTTGAATTATTGCGAAAATGTGTTATGGCTGCCTTTATTGAAATGCATTGGAACATTGTGCTGGAATATAAAAAAGTAGAAGTTATAGAATTTGGAGTTGCATACATCGAAGTTCACATCTACTATTTAATTCAAGATAGTTGAAATGTTTTGTCAATGACTTGCATTTTACATTTTTAAACATAGTGTGTTACATTGAATATTAAGATATGATTTATTTAAATCAAATGTGTGGGTGAGAATGAGAGAGAGAGAGAGAGATAGAGTTTCTGCACTGTTTTTCTCTCTTGTGTTCCACTCACATGTTTAGTCAATTCAGGGCTGTGGTAGAAAACACTAAGGTGCCACATGGTAGGATTGAACCTGGAAACACTTGAGAAGCAAAGCAAAACCTCTTAACTACTTTGTCATACCTGCACACATATATGGAATAATTAAAGCAATTCTGTTTAATATTCTTCTGTTTCAGGGTCTTACAGTACCAGACCTGGAAGACTTGCTTGAAGACATTAAAGTATATTTACAACTGGAACAAGGTAAAAATGCAGATTACTGGCGGGACATTATCACAGTTACAGAGGATGAGGTGAACAAACTGAAAAAGTTAGATCCTCTTAGTCGAGGTGAGACATGTGCTATTTTGACTTTTCACATTCAAATTGATTTAATCTGGCTATAATCGTGATATTCTTGGTTTTGTTAACATGTTTGCTTTTATAATAATATAACCCCACCAAATTACACAAATAGTTGAAGTTTCTTTTGATTTTTGTATCATTTTATATATATATACATCAACATATCTAACAGCATCAGTATTATAATGACTAAAGTGTTATACTTTAATCAAGATAAATCACTCTATAAATAAATTCACATACCAAACATTATTGGTATTATAAGTAAATTGTTAAGACACCACTGTGAGAGAATACATTAACATATTTAACACTGTTAATTATAATCATCATCATTTTCAAGTTTGCTTTTTCTATGCTGGCTTGAGTTGGATGGGTCAGTTCAACACATATCATAGTACATTGTCATCTCTTTTGTGAGGTTCAGCAACATAAAAATGATCCCTCACCACTTGTGCTCACATCTTTTATACAATTTTTGTCTTCTGCAAATTCCTTCTGCTTGCATCACTAGGTACATAATTACCCAGCTGTCATTTTTCATATCAATCATGTTTTCGTATTAATGAAGTTTCTCACTTGCATACTACAGTGAATACATCTAGCATGTATCTTCTCTCAGTGTGTTTGTGCTGCATTGTTCATGCATGCTGACATTACTCATTCAGTGAAGCATTCTAACCTCATTTCATTTTAGCTTTTGCATATACTCCACAATCATTGCCAATGTCTCACAGGCATGCAATATTGCACTTTGTATACAAACATCATGCAACCACCCCATCCCTCATAGAGAGAAACTCTCTGTTACCAATAGACTGCTCCATATACATTTTTTCCTTTCTCTGGCTACTATACTTTAACACTACTCACCTCTACTGCTGATTTGGTTACCTAGGTTAACAATGCTATCAATTATTTCTCACATATTTTCTGGGCAATTGAGAAAATTCATTCTTGGGTGCTTTTATTTACTAGCTGTTCCTGTATTTCCAACACATATGAAATCCTTCTTGTCTGTCAACCTAACTGAGATCCAACCGCTTCTTTTGTGTACCCATTGTTTGCAGTAGGTACAAAGTGTAGAGTTTTCTTTCTATATATTGAACATGGTCAGTTCCTTGGTGGTGTGATGTTCTAGTTTCTTCTCTGCTCACAAAAATTTTCACCTTTCCTAGTTCAGTTTTTAGGCCTTGGTTCTAAGTACTGCTTCCACATTAGGAATTTAAACCTTTAATTCTTCAACTGATTCACAAAGACCTGAGTATTAAGACTCAAAAAAATCACTTATTGACACAACATAACCATTCCAAAATTCACTTGCTTATACACTACATAAACTTACCAATACCCTGCAATCATTAAAAAAAACTCATCTATTACACATTTATCCTATCATTTCTCTTGGTTGCATCCTTCTGGAATTCTCAACCATCCTATACTCAAGAAGACCTGTCCATAGCAGAAATGTTAAGGTCATTCCTCCTGGTGAAGAAGATTGGCCTGCAAAAGTCGTGTGCTGGTGTCACATAAAGAGCACTTGTGCCAGTGCCAAATAGAAAGAGCTCCATGTGGTGCCACGTTAAAAGCACCCAACACACACTGTAAAGTGGTTGGCATTAGGAAGGGCATCCAGCCATTGAAACCAAGCTAAATTAGATTATAACCTAGTACAGCTCTCCAGTTTGCCTGCTCTGGTCAAACCATTCAACTCATGCTAGCACGGAAAATTTACATTTAAGGATGATGATGATGACATTGACCTGTAAAAGTTCAAACTAAACAACAATCACATCTGTCTCACTAGTGGGGATCTATATAGATCATAGACACTCCTTCTCTTTAGGCTAATAAATACGAAAAAAAAGGACTTGATTTTTTTTTTCTGTTTTTAAGGCATGCTGAGTCTGATGAATAAATACATTGAGAGAAGACAGCCATTCCTGCATCCATCCTCTTACTACTATCATTACATACTGTAGCTAATAGCCTCTCTACTTCATTACCTACTTCATATTGTACTATCAATTCACTGTTATTATCACTGTTACCAGCATCACTCCCCTTTACCACTAAATATACCACCACATGACTACATTACCACCTTCAACACCATTTCATTATTATTGTGCTGTCATTAATCATCATCATATTACTACTTCATTGTTATCATTGCAACACCACCAGGTTGCAATGACATAACTACCATACCTATCATACCAACATTAATAGATTTATCTTCCTAATATATATAGATTATAGGGTTAGTAGCTATGTAGTAATGTAAACCATCTCTCCCTACTTACAGATTATGCTGGTGACCGAAGAGAAGGAATTAACCACTCGGTCAGCAGTGAAGTGTCCACTATATTTAAAGGGAAAACTACAAATCAATTGTTACTTCTACAGGAACAGATGAAGAAGAAATTGCAAGGAGGAGAGGGCATTGATATTGGTAAATTTAACCAGGTTTTAGTGTTATTACAACTGTGACTGTCCCTTCTCTATCCTGTTGCTATTACTTTGGCTGCCACTGTCTAGTTGATAGCATGAAAAGGATGTTTTGATCTTGTTGCTATTGTCACTTCTCTTGTCCTGTTATCCTCTACTATCATTCTCTTTCCTGTTGCTATCATTACTGGGGATGCCTCTCTGTAGCTTCTCTATTGTTGTTATCTCCACTGAATCAACTTTTGATCCAGTAGAGATGACAACACTACTAAGGGAGTATCTGTCTTGTCACAAACACTGCTGACACAGTCTTATCTCTTTTTCTAGCTCCACAAAACTGCTATTGTTCTGTATTTTCCTATACTTGACACCCAATATTCTGCCACTATCTTTACTTGACTGGCAGAATATTGTGACAGTCTATACTTAACTAACTGCATCCTGTTGTTAACTTTGCATGAGGGTATCTACTACGTTGCCAAAAGATTGTAAACCTTTGATCTGTTTCTATTGGTGAATAATGATATTTATTGTGTTGATACAAAAATATTACTGTTTTGAACTGAAGTGGCACCATGCTATATTGTGAACAGTTGTTTTGTTTACTTGGTGGTCATAGCTCTTGTACTACAATACCATCATTACTGTTGATGTATTGTGCTTTCAACTAAAAGTTGTATAATCTCCTACTCATTTATTGAATGCCAGGTGCTTTGTTGCTGTTTTTTTTTTTATTTTTGTATTTTGAATTGTCTAAGTAATGCAATATGTTTTATCTTCATTCTTCATCTGTCTCATGGAAATAGGTTACACCAGGTTTTCTTGGAATGTTACCTATGAGGATTGACTGGTATTCTATCTGCAATGGTGATATTTTAACTTCCTTACACCAGATAATTAAACACTGCCTCCATAATAGCCTTTTGAGAGATTTTTTAGCAGTCACTGATAATAAAGCAGGAAGAGAACAATGATCTAATTCGTAGCTTTAATCTTCTTAATCTGCTATAAGCTAGCAAGGAAAAGATGGGCAGTGCTTATGGTCTTTCTGGCCTTCCATGCTTAGTGGGATTGGTGCATTTGATGCTTAGCCTGAACATCTACAGGCAGGGCTGTCACATGACTTTTAGAGGTCCCTGCAACATTTTATTTCGAGGACCCATCTCTTCAATCAAAATTCATAACCTACACACCTTTTATTCATAGCTATATTATACTTTATTCTATCTGAAATTCAATATTTCACATTATCCTAAAAAAACATCTTTAAAAGTACAAGTTAAATTTACTTAATGCTGGAACTATCATATTATTTCATATTTAGGAAGGCCAACATTTAATAAGGTTGAATATTTATTCGATGGACTCACAAATATCAGAAGACCAGCATTTCAAAATAACAACTGTATGCGAAGAAGTTTAGGCAAATTTATACTTCCACACCCATCTCAATTTCAGTAGTAAATAAATTTTTTCCTGCATTTATTTATTTTTTTTTCATGGTGCAGTTGTCTTAGTTGACTTTGTAAGCTGTCTGAAATGCATTTTTTCCATGGAAAACGGAGTGGGTGGGAGTGGGGGTGACCCTCAGAAATTCCGCTTTCTGCCCCCATCTCCAGCGTTTTTTTGTTGAAATCGTCTTAATTGATCTCATAATGTGTGGGAAATGCATTTTCTCCATGGAAAATGGAGTGGGGGGAGGAACCTCGAAAATTCCCTTCTCCGGCCTTGATTTCACTTGGGAAAAATTTTTTCAGCGTTTTTGTTTGTTTTTTAAAATTTTTTTGTTATCATCTTAGTCAACCTCTTTATATACCGCAAATGCATATTTTCTGTGGAAAACGGAGGGGATGGAGTGGGGTGCACCCTCGGAAATCCTCCAGCCCTGATTTCAGTGGAAATTTTTTCAACATATTTCTTTTCTGCTATCATCTTAGTTGATCTCCTAATATACCGCAAATGCATTTTATCAGGTCTTTGAGAACATTCACGTCTAGTTTTCAAAAATATATAATTTGAAATAGACTTGATAACAGTAGTGGCTGTGTGGTAAGCAGGTTGCTTACCTACCACAGGGATTCTGGGTTCAGTCCCACTGTGTGGCACCTTGGGCAAATGTCTTCTATCTGGGCAGAATCAGTGTTGCAACTGGAGCGCATGGGTTGAGAGTTTGATCGGCAGAGGTGATCAGGTTACACATGCCATCCCTTTGAAAACACCACTGCCATCATCTAACCCCTCTTTGCTCATGGGTTAGGAACCCGGAAAACATTATTTTTTTTTTGTGGTTGGGTTGTTGATGACCTCTTTCTAGCATATTGGATGTCCACCTAGTGGTCATCCCTTATACATGTGTAATACAATTTTTTCTGAATTTTCAGATTTTTTTATATGCTAGGCCACTTGGTTTTAAATTGAATTAAAATTCAATTTATCACCCTATCTATATATATATACACACACACACACACACACACACACACACACAGAGTAGGTTTCTTTCAGTTTCCATCAACCAAATCCACTCACAATGGTGGTGGCAAAGCATACTTTTTGATCATGTATCAATGCTACACACTATTTCCTTGTTAACATGTAAAGCTATTTGTCCTATCACTCTCTAGCATTTTGTTCTCATAATGTGAGCCCACTTTGAAAAACAATTATCCAGCTTTCCTTCTACTGTCTACACTTCACAATGTCTATACACTCATGCTACTGGTACATTATATCTAAATTCATATGATCACACCTCATCTTACTCACTCTCTCTCTCTCTCTCTCTCTCTCTCTCTCTCTCCCGCAGACACACATACATCAATAGCAACAAAGATCTCTCTGGCTGACTTGGTAAAATGGTTTAAATGATGAGTTCTTTAAAGAAGCAGCCTATATATGGAATCTGTAATCACTTCGAGTGTCACAAAAAGTGAACAATTTAAAGTGAGAGGATGAACTAACGGTGCTAAGTATTTCATGCTATAAAAAAACAACTGTTGCAACTTCAGCAGTGGTCATATCACATGACAAGCCACGTCAAACTATATGGAAATGTGGACATTGAAACGATGACAATGGTGTGTATATGTGTGTGTGTGCGTGTGTGTGTGTGCGTGTGTGTGTGCACGCGCACATAGGAAATTCTTCAAGCACTCCTGTAAAATCAGTCAGCACAAGAATCTAAAAACTTTACATATACACCTTCTACTGACACTAACCTATTTAGTGGATAGGAAAGAAGAGCAGAACAGATGAAAAGGAGAAAGAAAAAAAAAAACAATCATCTAGTTTATTCATCTGTCTCCAAAGACCATAATTCAAATCCAGTAATTCTTTCAATCGCCTTCTGGCAAAGATCAAAGTGTCACCAAAACAATTAAAATCCATGATGATGAATACTATCAGGAGCAATCTCCTAACTTCTTCCCCAATCCATCAATGTCACTGCATTGTCTTTGCACTATTTCTCTAGTCATGACAGCTATAAATATAGAGCATTGTCAGTGTTTCATCATCGCTGACGTCATCACCATCGTCGTCGTCATCATGTTTTCATCATCATCATCAACCCCTGCTGGACAGTACTGTTTCAGGGCCGGATACCTGGTTTCCATGGTGTATAAGGAACAAAGATCACAACATTCCCTGCCTAACCACTACCTCATCAAGTCGCCAGTCCATTGTAGAGTTACTCATTTACAGCCGAGTGGACTGGAGCAGCATGAAATGAAGGGTTTTGCTCAAGAACAAATGCAAAACCCCATCGAAACCACAATCTTGTGACTGTGAATGCAACATCCTAACAATTAGGCCACGTGCCTTCACAGTACTTCAACACAGTAGTAATTATACAGCCCAAGTTTACCAGGAATTAACAGGCATAATACCAAAGATATTACTGTCTTGGATATCTCATGTTTTTGTCCATCTACAATTATATTGTTCAATGGAGATTGCATTTTTCACACAGAGGGTGTGACGAGAGAATTTGGTTGTTATTTCCAGCAGGGGGAGCAATATCTCCAAATGTGGACTAACTCTGTCTGTGATGTCCTGTCCAAGCTACATTAACACAGCAAGACAATAAAATAACAACAATGATGGACAAAACAACTATGACAATTTACACTAGTAGGCTTCACATGCAATGTAAAAGCTCTCTGATAAGTCATAAGGTCTATAAATGATGACAGATGTAACCACAGAATAATGTTTATAAATTCTGACAGCTGTAACCACAGAACAGCATTTATAAACAATGACAGCTGTTAACTCAATACAGATGTGTTTATAAAATAAACTAGATTAAACCAGAGTACAATAGTTTAGAAGTAATCACAGACATAGCTGTGTGGTTAAGTTGAATTCAACTGCACGACTCTTTCAGAAAATATCTTCTACCTCTGTGAGTTGTTGTTGGCACTCCGTCGCTTACGACGTCGAGGGTTCCAGTTGATCCAATCAACGGAACAGCCTGCTCGTGAA
>JARUKP010000609.1:0-11023 GCA_029874955.1 Octopus insularis | reverse complement strand
AAATGCACTATTTCATTTTTAACATTCTTTTTATCACTGCAAATAACTTAGATTTTTTAAAGGCATTTTCTATTATTAAAAGCATTCTAGTTTTCCTTTTCTTTTCCTTCTCATCTTTGCTTCTTTCCTCCTGTTTTTCTTTCCTTTTTATTTTTCTCTCCTTCCCTGCTTCCACTTTGATTTTTTTTCTTCTCATATATATATATATTCCATTTTATCTTAGTTATTAGTAGTATGTTGTTATACTCTGAGTAATGTTTTGAGACCACCACTTATTCCTTCAGGTCTCAGATGGGTGTTCCACTCTAGAAAAGGCCGGCAACACTGATGACGTAAGTGTAAAAAAAAAAGAAAAGAAAACTTTACTTTTTCTTTTCAGAAAATTATATAAATATATATATATATATATATCTTCCTAGATATAGAATGGAATATTTTCCACTGAGTATACAACCAGTTAACTGAAGTTATTTTCACGTATATTTCTGTGCTAGAAAATTGTAAATTTACATTTTTTTTATCATCTTTGAAAAGATTCTCTTCTGGCATTAAACGGATAATTATTTTCTAATCTAAAAATTCATTTTAATTAAATCTTTTGTGCTGTTATGTAGTTCTAGACTGTTTTTCTCTTCATCTTCAATTTCTTAATATTTGAGAAGCAGCATCTGGCTTATACAACTGTGCATCTCTCACAAGTTATCGAATTTGGCTGTGGTTAAATAAGGTTATAAAGGAAGGCTATTAGCAACATTTTGCCTCTGAAGGTTAAGTTGATTGGAATAAATTTGTTTATAATACTGACTTCACTTCAAAATGATTTATATAGCTTCTCTTGAATGTTCTCAGGAAATGTAAAATTGGGCAGAATTTAATCTGTGGATTCTTTGTCGATCTTTTTACAGTTATAGACTAGTAGAGTCGTTTGTTTCATTAATTGTTGGAAATGCACATACATACACACACACACACGCACATACACATACACGTGTGAAAAGTAAGTTTATGCCACTTATTGTTGGTTTCCATTAATGCTGTTAATTCAAAGGGTTATCTTTTACTTTCATCCTCTGTTTTTTTTTTTTCATTAGGGTGGGGAACTGATAAAATAATAACTAATTATAGTTAATTTAATCAACTATAAATTTGTGGGTCTTGAGTCTGTTAGAAATCCTTATTGTATATTACTATCTTTGACTGTACCAATATCTACTACTCTTGAAAGAAAAGAAAACAAAAAGCATGCATCTCTCTATTTCCTCTTTCTTAAGACTTTGATTTCATGTATTCATTTTCTGCTTATTAAACATAAGACTAATTGCCCTGTAACAAGCGAGTTGTTAAGTGTTAGCACATGAGAAAATTTATTTAACCAAAAAGAAATTTTTGAGATGCTTCAGTGTGTTACATTTTATGATGTGTTGGTATTAAATGATGAGCTGGTTTGGTAAAGAAATTGTAATTAACCTTTCATTGTTATTTAATGTATGAAGTAAGCATCATCAAAAATCAACAGACATTACTTCTGATATTTTCTCTGGGTCTCAAATGATCTATTATCAAACCAAACAAGCTCACAAACTTTCTAAAAGAAAGAAAACCAGTGCCAGATTAAAGCTAGATTAAGCAAAGTCAAATTAAATGTTGTGAAGACATAAATCATAGTATGAAATAAGTGACTTATTGTATTTGATCAATGTTTTTATTTTTAATGAAAGGAAATTTTCATTGTTAATTATGTCTTTCCCCTTTATTATCCCATTTTACTAAAAGAAGGGCATTTCCATTATGTGTTAGATATGACAGAGCTTTGACAGTATTAATAGTTGTCATTTTTTGCCACATGCCAAATACATATCACCTACACATGTAGTAATCTAAGTTTCAGAAGCAGTAATATTTATAATGAACAATAATGGTAATTACAAAATATATGTTGTCGACCGTTAAAATATTTTGACTTGCAAAAATGAAAAATTGTTGATAATGAAGTGTTGTATTGGATTGAATTAATTGTACTTCCGCACAGTATTATGATATTATTTGCCATCTTAATTTATTCACTTTACAATGCAAATCTATTTTCATCAAATATTTGAAGTTGTTTCAATGAAACAAATTTTCTTGAAGATCAGTCCTTCCTCCCTTTGATTAAGCTCCGAGAACATTTCATGTAGCGTTATTCTTTTAAGAAGTTATCTTTCCTTCTACCTGTAGAATTGTTAGGAAAGCTATCTTATATATTGTAACATTTGACTGTGTTCTTTATTAACATATATTTGCCTCTCTTGTAGAAGGATCCGGTGACCAATATCTTTCAGGCTGCTGAGAAACAGCTTTTTACTCTGGTCGAATGGGCCAAACGAATTCCTCACTTTACTAAATTGTCTCTTGATGATCAAGTGACATTGTTGAGGGCAGGTTTGTATTTATCTTTTTAAAAATTTCAGTTATTCTTTTTGCCTCTGATTATTATTTTGCATCTAATTTTTGTTGTTGATTTTAGTGGGATGAATTTTAAGATGTGTGCATATAGTTGGAACAGTGGTTTTACAGCTAGATTTCTTTCCAAGTACTAACAATTCAGTCATTAAAAAAATAATAATACTAACAGTTTTGTGTATTTTGCCCAGAAGAAAGTACTACTTTCAACTTGTGACCATGATCATGTGACCCAGCAACTCACTCTGGCAATATTTTGAGTGATTGAAGGTGATAGCAAACCCACACTACATTTCTGATGGTGACTGTGACAAGGGAGTGTCTATGCAACAATGGCAAGAAAAGCAATAAACCAGTGTTCACACAAAGCTACTCTTTGGTATTTATTCCAATGTACATTGGTGACATATATATTCATACATATATGATGGGAGTCTGCGAACTAAACTCTACTTGAATATTGGTCAGTGTAAAACAATGAAGAAAACATTTGGCCTGGGTACCACACATATTGAGATCAAACATGGGACCATATGGGTTTGAGGTGAACTCCTGATTACTAGAGCTATGCCTATGTTCTACTTACTAAATTTTAACTTGAGGTTTTTAAATTGGTTGAACCATTTCCTCTCCAGTTACAAAATTATCTATTTTTAGCTTAGTTCTGTTGAGTCATGTGCTAGTTGTGTTGAATGGAAATAGTTAATAACAAACATTCTCTGGAAGTTGTTTAATTCATTTCATTCAAATGTAGTTAATTTTAGATGTTTTTTAATAAAATTTAAGATTTCTTCAATTTTAAACTTTATATATTTATAGTTTGAAAATTTTGGCAGATTAATCTAATTATTGAATACATTTTTTTTTTCTGTCTTGGTATACCAAAGGAGAAAAAAAAAAAAGAAATTAATGCTAATATTTAAAAATTTTTTTTACCTATATTCCAGGCTGGAATGAGTTGCTAATTGCTGGTTTCTCTCACCGTTCTATACCTGTCAAAGATGGTATCTTGTTAGCCACTGGCATTCATGTTCATCGAAGTAGTGCACACCATGCTGGTGTAGGTACTATTTTTGACAGAGTTCTTTCTGAACTGGTAGCCAAAATGAGGGAAATGAAAATGGATAAATCAGAATTAGGATGTTTACGAGCAATAGTGCTCTTCAACCCTGGTAAGTTGATTTCTATTTTAAGTTATAGAAAGATTTCTTTATATTGAAGAAAACCAGAAAGGCATTCCCGTCATCAGATTCTGCTGCCAAAGAATAGACTTAGTTTGGCCACTGATGAATGGTTCCATGGCTGAGAAAGTTAGCCAGATGAGTGTTGGTATTTGATATCAAGAGCATGGAAGTTCAATTGGAGAAACTGTTTATGGAAGTACTTTCCTGAAAGGTTTTGAAGATATTGCTAAATGCTTGTGGCTTGGAGGTAAAAATGTAATGGATTGCGTTCAGAACTGATACCGTTACTTACCAGTCATTCCAGAGATTGTTGTACTGGGTGTAAGAATAACAGGTCCTTGCAAGCTGGTTCACAGAAATCACTTTGGAGTGGGATTCAAATTGCTAATTGCTATTGTGACTTTCATTTCTATGCCAACCATTTGTACATTAAACGATTCTCCTATTGCTGTTAATGCCATTATGAAAACTGCTTCACTTATACAATCATAATACATCTGGAATTACCTCCCCTCGTATGCCAAAATTATCAAATATCTCTGGTCTATATATATTTATTGATCACTTCTCATTGCAGTTATTTCACTTTAGATTTCGATAGTGTCTACATTAAATGTTAACACTGTCTTAACTATTGTTCTTCAAACAAATCGTTTATCTCAACAAGTTCCTTCATTTAGCGATTAGATTCTCGTCACAACTTTAGAGTTACCTCCCTTATACAATAGTCAGGTTAGTGGATCCCGGCTGCTAAAAACTGGCATAAAAGACGCCTATGTTATGGTGATTCATTTTTGTATTTCCTTATCTGGAGTATTGTTTTATGTCAGTGTTACATTTCTATATACATTTATTATGGATATTGTTGAAAAATTATACAAATTTAATGCTCAAATAATTATTATTGTTATTAACAACAATGTTTTATCTTTTCAGATGCTAAAGGCCTAGTTTCAACACAAGAAGTTGAATCTCTGAGAGAAAAGGTTTATGCTAGTTTAGAAGAATATTGCAAATGCCAATACCCAGAAGAAACTGGCCGCTTTGCCAAACTGTTATTGCGTTTGCCCGCACTGAGAAGCATTGGACTAAAGTGTCTGGAGCACTTATTTTTCTTCAAACTTATAGGGGACACTCCAATTGATACATTCTTGATGGAAATGTTAGAAACTCCCAGTCCTCAAACATAGACATTTTATAAAGACGTAAAGTTGAGAAATGTGAAACTTGCCCAACACCAGCCACTCATACTACTTCTGTGACCGTTATTCCTCACCCTCCAGCACAGTTGGCTCCATGAAATGAAGCCTGCAGATAACCAAATTATATTGTTCTGCTACTCTAATTTGGGTCAACTGTGTTTGGGATTGGGATAATTTCCATGTAAATCCCCCCTCCTTTCATCCACCAGGCTGTATCGTCTCCTATAATCCTGGTGCATATTTGAAGCTTCCTATGAAATTCTTTTTGTTTCCCTATCCATATTGCTGATTTTACTGCTGCTCCAGACATATTACTTTTATATCTAGCCAACCTTACCTGAAACATTGTCTGCTCAACATTAAGAAAGGCACTAAATGAAATCACAGCAACATTCTATTTGTTTTTTGTTTAATTCAATCCATCTCCAACTGCTTACTTTCAGATAGCTATTTCTACACATTTTCATTTGTTATATCTTGGTATATATGTGAAAGTAATTCCATTATTCTTAAGTGATTTCACTTCATCAAATCTCATTTGGTTGCTTCTTTCCTCAACAGACAATTGTTGAGAATGCTTCTTTGCTCATTCTTAGTTAAAGAAGTAATTCATTATGTTGGCATAGCTAATTAAACTCTCTTGCATTTTTACTTTCACTGTAATTTATTTCTTGCCTTTCTTCCAAGTGATTGTCCTAACCACATAATTGTAACTGTGTTTATCTGGTTGCAATGCTGCCAGTCACTTGCACTGAACATAAACAACTGACAAAGTAAGAAACATACCTGAAATCTGTCATGCCAGAGATTTGATAGCATCTCTGAAATAAATCTGCCAATCTTCTACCCTTTACACAATCTCTCATTTTATACGACAGCAATGTTGCTGATACTTTGATCTCATTTATTGCCTAAACTTTTGCTTTTGGACATCAAGTTTAGCGTCTCCATGAGATATTCTATATTGAAACTGGCTTATTGATTTTAAGTGTTTTTACTAAGTTAAATGTTTTGTTTACTGTGCTTCTAAACTTTTAATTCTGAAGTTTAGTCATGGTCAAAGTTCTATATAAGATCTGAATTTGGCTTCAAAAATAACAAAACAAACTCCAGTGTGGATACAAAGAATAGAATATTATAAACAAAGCTAAATAAAGATGTCTTTCTACTACTGTTAAATTTGTTCTATGTGCCACTTTGAAAACTATTACCCTTCAAATGTCTCCATGGTGCTCTCCCCACTTTCTGCTTCATTTTATCACAATTGACTTTCTGAATTAATTTTCACAGAAATTGAAGTAATTAATTACCTCCCTTGTCACATCAGCTTGCTGCAGTAAAGTTAGGCCAGATTTGGTATATGTGCAAAAGTGATTTAAAAAGTTAAATTTCCTTTTGGGTTCAGTTCAGGACTATTTTATAACTTTAAATATCCGAGCTGGAAGGGAGTGGACGAAGTTACATCTGGCCTCCTGAATTAAAATTCTCTTGCCATTCTGAACAGGTATTATTTTGCACCAATCAAAAAATAAAAAAAAAATAATCCTTGATCCTAATTGTCCAGTATTGTTAACACTTGCCCTATATCAGCAACAAAATGTATTTGTAATAAAAGATTATATAATCAGTGTATTTCTGTAAGTTGTTATACTTTAAAACTTTCTTTTGAGAATTCATGCCCCCACACTTACTGGGTTGTCTGGTATTGGTTAGCATCTGTTAAGATGCCACTAGAGAATTTCATATTACACTTTTCTGATGCCAAATCAGTTTCATTTGCTGGAAACATAAAAAGCTAACACTGTCATGTTACCATTTTATATACTCTGACCTACTTGCCGTCATTGTCAATAATATATGACACTACCCAATACAAAGGTAAACATTCACACTACAGAGAAAATTAACAGAACACAGAACAACTATGGAAATCTTTATTTTTGATCTTTAGAAATTGAAAAGGGCTTGATTCTGGAAAAGTGAAGGAAGAAAAGTGAATGAAAAACTTCTAGAAGCCAAGAAAGTTTATACATCCCCAGATGTTGTTAGAATAGTTTGGAGGAGAAGCCTGCAGTAAACTAACAACTTGATGTTTATATGTACAAAAATGATTCCTCAATTCTGAGATAAGGCAACACTGCTAGAATTGGGTTTTTATTTTTTAAATTTTTTTTTACAATAGGTATAATGATGTAATGATGCAAGTGCTTGAATGCTGAAATTAGGATACTAAACCAATCAGACCAAAATAGAGGTTAAAGTGCAGGTTGGTCAAGGAAGATACTGTTTACAAGTGGAGCAACAAATTTGTTAGTCAAATGTTACTACTTGGAAGCTTTCAGATCTCGCAAAAAAAAAATTTAAAGATTAGGATTTTTTTTTTCTTTTTTTATTTAAACTGGTGGGGACATGTGAGGAGAAAGCTCTAGAAATAAATAAATGTAAGGTGCAAGTAAATGTAGAGAGTAAAGGCTAGAAAAGATAGTGGAAAAACAAAATGTACCAAAGTTAAAGCTAGCCTTTGTTAGTTACTTCTTTATACTTTTGATAAGACAACAAAAATATTGTCTTTAAAAATCCTTCCATCATAACAGGCAACAAATGGGGGGGGGGAATAAAAACTTGTTAGGTTCAATTCTGTTTAGTTGCCATGATTTAATCTTCATCACTGGTGAAAGGGTTTGACTAATTCGTTATTTCTAATTTTTGTTTTGATAAGGAGGTGGTGCCATTTAAAAAAAAAACTAAATGGCTGTAATGTGACAAAAAATGTATCTTGAAACTAGTAGAGTAGAAAATATGGAGTGCTGAGGTTTCTAAAAGGAAAATAAAATAAAAAAATTGTATAATGCATTTTGTGCAAGGAAAATAGGAGTTATGAAACTTGCTCCTTTTCCAATGTGCTTATGAAACTAGGGTTTGGAGTGACAAGGAATTTTGGGGAAAAAAAAGTTTTAGGAGGTGGCGATATCAGGAACTTTCTGCTGAGAGTATAATGAGCCCGAAAATGTAAAATGTATTTATACAAATGTAGACATTAAAAACTTATGATTCCTGACTATGTATACATTGGAAATACCTATTACGACCCCCACAGGAATTTTATGTTGGCCAAGAGATCAAACCATTTGTTGTTAATTTTGATCAAAGAAAATCTTTCACCATAAAAAAACTTCAGGAAAAAAATCTCATTCATCCTGCCAAATGAAAACCATCTCCCATTTACAGTTTAAAAGCTGTAATCAGTAAGACTTCAGATGGTATCCTGCAATTACTTTCATATTGGACAAGAGAAACGTTAGAAATAATATTGTTTCCAATATAATTTCCTGGTTTTTATAGAAGAGATAATTAATCCTGCTTAGAAAATAATGAGTCAATACTAACCAATTACTTTTAGCTGACTGGGGGATGGGGGTGGCCATTCATAAATTCTTAACACTCGGACTGATAATCAACTATGAGGTGGTGGCGGTGGTGGTCGCGGTGGTAAGAGTGGAAATTTTTCTCTGTGGGAGCATTTTCAGAAAGACTAACAAGGATATGGCTGGCAGATTTTTAAGTAGCAGCTAAGAGGGTTATGAAAGAATTATGAGCCTCGACTGTAAATGGTCAGTGATAAAGATATGATGAAAACTCAAAGTAAACTAACAAAAGGTTAATTAACAACTGTATAAAGGAGCTAATGTTGCCCATGTAAAAATACATATGGCATTTTCATAAGCAAAAATAAAAAGTTACAGCCTACTGAGAATAAACCATCACACATTGTGTGATACAGAATGGATTGTTTGCAGTCTTATTCACTTAATTACTAATTCACAAACCAGAAACACGTAGCTTCAGTAATATAAGGGAATTTTATGCCAGAAGAAACAAATAATAACAATAGATTTTAACTACACTTGTAATTAAAAG
Organism: Octopus insularis; assembly: GCA_029874955.1. Classification (NCBI taxonomy): domain Eukaryota; kingdom Metazoa; phylum Mollusca; class Cephalopoda; order Octopoda; family Octopodidae; genus Octopus; species Octopus insularis. Next base: position 2,277 of record JARUKP010000609.1, on the reverse strand, counting down.
ACCTTGACAAAACACTGCCTTTTGCCCTCAACGAAGGGAACAAACCTGTTCCTAGGAAACCTGCAAAATGATTTACATAGAACAAGAAACATTGTTTCAAACTAAAGGAACTAAACCAATTTCACAAGATATAAAACTAAACAACAAAATAGTCTACATATTTATAAGGGGAAGGGCGATGAAGATGAAACTAATATTTGGGCCTTTGGTCAAATGACTGCAACTAACAATAGTTGTAGCAGAAATTCCAGTTATGAGCTGGAACTGGTAAAGAAAGCTCAAACATTCAAGATGAAAACAATGTTCATCCATTATAGTGTTCTAGGTATTTATTGAATTCAGTAGTAACCCCCACCACCCCCAGATCGCTGATAACCTCCACCTCTGTTATACCCACCACCACGATTGTATCCACCGCGGAACCCGCCACCACCTCTCCAGTTGTTGGTGAACCCTGTACTCATCCCACCACGGTAATTACTGCCATAGCCACCCCCATATCCTCGGGACCCACCCTCAAAGCTGCCCCCTCGGCTGAAGTTCCGAAATCCTCTCCCACCTCCACCGAACCGAGCAAATTTGTTTGGGGGTCCATTTCTGAAAAAAAAAAAAAAAAGAAAAATCAAGTGAAAAGAGAGTAAAAAATGAATGTGAAACAAGAATTCTAGCTGAGTAAAATGCTTCCACATTTACATCTTACTGTTTACTAATGAATCAAAGAGAAATTATCTTTTCTAAGTGGAAAATGCTTTTTTTGTTTTTCAGTTTTTTATTTCATCAGAAACTGCCTTCTAAAAAACAAACTATTTCCACAGCAATTAGAAAGAATTTTATAGCCAGAACATTAAGTATCAGTGGGTTACTCTGTTTTATGGAAATTAGGTCTTTGCTACCTTATACCTCTGGAATCTATTTCTTTGTGTGTCCTAATTAAAAATAGTCAAGATATTTTAACCTGTCTACCAATCGACCGACTTTAGTTGCTTTTTCCTATTGTTTATATTATTTGATTCTGCCAATTTCTCGTGACTCTTATTTGTCAAATAGGAAATTTTCCATATGTTTATAAAAGCTAGAAAATTTCACTTTATACATTAATTACCATATGGGTCCATTGGACCCTCGAATTATATTCAGACAATACTTTTGTCATTCTAAACAGAATAAAAGCAGTATCAAATATTATTTCCCTATATAATTATCAGATATAAAGTAAATAGAATCTATTTGCTGAATTTTAGAAACAAATAGGAAAAATATTCCTGTAAATTTGTGTGGTATTGCATCACCTTCAATCTGCTAGGTTATAGTGTAATGCAATATTTCTATGTGATGACGCTAAAAGGTTTTGTGATAGCATTGAAACGAGTTTTACTATCTTTATGCGCCAGAATCTTCTTGAAGTAATTCGTAAATGGACAAATGTTAAAGGCCAGGTTGTTTACAAAGATAAATGGAAGGTAATTAATCACTCCGGACTGATTGGACTGATTATTCTTATAGGTTTTTATAAAGCTAAACGGGAAAATGTCACACAGTTATGGAGTCAAGAAGATGGTTGCCCAATATTCAACAAAATTATGAGCCGGGGAAGATTTCAACAGATTTTACCAGTATTGCGTTTTGATGATGCTAGTGCAAGAAGACAAAAGAGAAGTGATGATAAATTGGAGCCTATAAGAGAAGTATTTGAAATTTGGAATCAGAATTAGCAAGATGGATATGTTCCAAGTTCATGCATGACAGTTGATGAAAATTTGTTTCATTTACGTTATTACCACCTTAAAAACTCCGAAAAATAAAACATGGGCTGTAGTCGGACAAAAGAAAGATAATGAATTAAACTTTTGGTTAATCGTGTACAAGATCCTATTTCAAGCTTCAGGTTAAAAAAATTATATCTACTGCTCTCACCAGCAGAAATATACAGTAAAATAGAATTCTCATCTCTCTTTTCTCTTTATTATAATTAATATTTGAAAAATTTATCCTGGATCAAAACTGCATTCACTGCAGAGTATGTTTTGATATACTACACGTGGTTGAAAATTTATACAATGGAATACCGTTTGCTGATGAGAGCAGTAGGTATATTTTTTTTTTTTTTTACCTTGAGCTTGAAACAGGGTCTTGTACACGATTAACAAAAAGTTCAATTCAATATCTTTCTTCTTACAGCCCGTGGTAATAGTGTCTTTAGGCGTCTATTTTTCTAGCGCGTGGAGAAGCGTATAACCAATCCCTTGCTATAATTTTGTATATAATTATTAAAAAAGA
>JARUKP010000608.1:0-11024 GCA_029874955.1 Octopus insularis | reverse complement strand
GGCATAAAGACACACACACACATATATGATGGGCTTCTTTCAGTTTCCATCTACCTAATCCACTCACAAGGCTTTGGTTGGCCTGAGGCTATAGTAGAAGACACTTATCCAAGGTGCCAGGACTGAACCCAGAACCATGTGGTTGGGAAGCAAACTTCTTATCACACAGCTATGCCCACATAAATATATACACACACATTTGTGATACACTTGCAGGTGTCAAATAGAGGATCCACCTCTAATAACAAGTGGTTATATTGACAGGAACAACATACACTTATAATCATCCCTGAATGTTTGCAACCTAAACTGGTTAGATTGTGTCTTGTAAATTGGGGAATATCTGTTGCTGAAGAATATCACCTAGAAATAAAAGCTGAATCACCCATTCAGGTTATTTAATTTCATCTTACTGTATTTTATTTTTTATGAAACAATTCAGGAGTAGAAGAATAAATTTTTAAAACAAGAATTCTTTTAAATCACATACCATGTTTCTGATCCAATAATTCTATCTTGACCAAAACATCTGAGCGCATTTTAGCAAAACGTGTCCTAGCATCTTGGCGACATCTCAGGATCAATCTAATGATATTGAGTTAAAGGAGAAATAATAATGAAAATAATAAAAATAATTCTTTCTACTGGAAACACAAAGCCTGAAATTTGGGGTAAGGGATTAAGTCGATTACATCAACCCCAGTGCATAACTGGTACTCAATTTATTGACCCCGAAAAATGAAAGGCAAAATCAAGCTAGCAGCATTTGAACTCAGAATGTGAAGACAGACAAAATACCACTAAGCATTTCGCCTGGCATGCTAACAATTCTGTCAGTTTGTCATCTTAATAATAATAATAATAAGGATAATAAGGACAATACAAGGATGAAAATGAAAAATTACACAAAAGTGGAGTATACCAAGTAAAAAGAAATATTAAAAAAGTTTAGTAATAAAGAATTACAAAAAATGTTCTTCAATAGAAGGTAAGACCATTTCTATGCCTATAGAGTTGTCACAAACTGCTAATGTCCTTTGTAAGCTCTGCTGTGACAAGGACCTCTTAGATGCTGTCCATAGTCCCTGATTTGAGAGCTCTCCAGAAGAGACTGCTCAGACTGTTCTTGTTGATGAATAGAGCTGTTCCCATGCTATTGTTGCTCATACTCTCCACTAACCCTCAACAGAATGTGAGTGTCCTTTTACTGCTGATAGCACTGTCTAGTTGTAAGTACATGACAAGTGGAACCTCTCTCTTCCATAGGATGTAAAAAAGAATGTGCTCCAGTCTGTTCAGATGTTTCTTAAGACAAGGGACAATAGCCAAGTAGCAGACATTAGCAACATTTGTCCAACCTTTCAAGGACAGTTTCCTCTCAGCCTATTTCTGAGTGAGAATGGCCACCTTGCTCTCAGTCTCTTCCCAGTTCTTTACTAAGAGGTGCAGTCTAGATCAGACCCTGAGTATTTTAACAAGACCCTTGGTCCAGCAACAAAAATTAGCTGTGACCAACATGGATTTGCCTCTCGAGGTGTCAAGTTGCAAGCCCACCAACATGCTTTGGTTAATGTGTGCTTCTGTGCACTCCTGCTATTCCTCTAGTATGGTATTAATCACGTCTACTCCCAAAGTGTCTGACAGTGAGATTGTTTGTGCATCCCCTTCAAAATCTCTATCCTCTACAGCAACAACTCCATTGTCAAAACATATAGGTGAAGGGAGAGAGAGCGAAAAGAGATCAGTTCCCCCACCAAAAAAAACAACTTTTAAAAAATTGCAATTGAAAAGTTTGATAAAAGCACTCCATAAAGAAAAAGGATTACTGAAAAAGTATGAAGAGTAATGCTGGACCAAGTATTACTGTGCAATTATGAAAATATTTATAGGCACAGTGCTATAAATTCAAGGTGCTATATTGCTGAGTGGAGTTCAAATTTTACTGCAACTATTTCACTAGGCCTTTGAACAAGGCCTACAACTCAGCTTATATGCTCCTGTTTCTTAAACTAACCAAAAAGCAGTTTTCATTCCTAATTAGCTAGTGATAGGAAAGGAATCCAGTTGTATAAACAATTGCTCAAAGAAATCGATCTTACACATGTAAGCATACAAAAATGAATATGAAATAGAAAAGAAAACCATCATCATCATTAAAATTTGCATACTGATTTAATATGTTCTTTTCTACTGATCCTGGCTAGAGACATCTGCAGCATTTTTTTTTTCTACAGCTGTCTTTGTTCTTTGCTAATTCTTGCATGAGTCTTAGTAGTCTTTAAACTACTATCTCACTAGATTCTACACTACAAGTTGCCATCAGCCACCAATTCACATTACATTTACAAGCCAACAGTAGAGGTTCTACAAGGTTGCACTGCTGTCAGTGGTGAAATGTGATAATAAACTTATTGTACATAGTGCACTACAATTCATTAGAAAAAGTTAAAAGAGGAAACAGAAAGCAGCTACATAAGTCAAATAAAGAAATACAGCATGAAACAACGTTGCTGAAAGTCATGGATACTGCACTGTTTTTTTTATTTTATAAGCACATCCATGAATGATAAGAGGTATTGAATTGAAAAAGATGGCCAAAGTTATCGTTAGAAAGATGGTGGATAATCTTGTGAGATCCTTCCAGGTAACTGCTAGACATTGAAACTTTAGCATGTCGATGCCCAGAGAAAATACATTCAAGATATGGTGAGTGACTAAAAGAGATCTAGTTGCATGTCTCTGGTCAGCTTGAAGTAGATTGATATTCTGGACACGATAGGGGTTCCAGACTGGAGATGTAAACTCAAAATGTGGACATACCATAACGATATATAGCTTTAAATAGACAGCTGGTAAGCAGCTGACAAAGGTGTTACTGAGTAATACTAGGATATGTTCAGTCTTTTTGCCAATTTTAGAAATATGGCTCAGCCAACACAGATCATTGTTGACCATAACACAGTGATGACATTTACCAGAAACTTCTTAAGGTTAGTATCGTGGAGGGAGTAGGTAAATTTGGGAGTTTTCTTCCCATAATTCACAGTAGTACACAGGCCTTCAACCAGCTTGAGCTGCCAAATGTTCTGGATTTTAGTGGTTATCTCAGGAGAAAGTTTGCATCTAATCATTGCAAGATATTTCATACAATGTTCAAATAATTCTTCTATCCACTGTCTTAAACAAGATGGAAGAATGTAAAATAGCAAGATAAAAATAAAATTGAAATCTTACCTATATTCATAATTGCCAGTTTCAACTCGGTAAAGTGGTTCTTGAAGAGCAGCGTAACTGTATTCTTCATCATCCATTTCTTTCAGCTTAAGACAGTATGACTACATAAAAAATACATGTTAACCAGTCATTTTGCCTAGGTGGAAGTGCAATACAGTGTTAATAAACTCTCTGAAAGTCAAATTTATGATAAAGCTTTAATTTCCAGTTGAGGCACTTAACTTCACCTACTCCTTATACCAAAGTGCTAATGGCTACATTAAAAGAGTATTGTGTTAATGGTTACATCAGTAGGGTACTGTGCTAATTGCTCCATCAATAGGGTATCATGCTAATGACTATGTCTTCAGGATACTGAGCTAATGGTTACATTAACAGGGTACTAAACAATTACCCCAGGAATATACTATTACAGACAAAGCGTTGTGTCTGTTAGAGAAGGATCAGCTACTCTTGTAAGTTTATTTGTCCTCCATGAAATGGCACTTCCATGATTGAAAAGGTTATGAAGCTGCCACAGACACATACATTAACATTAGTTTTTAGCAGTGTTGGGACAAATGCTGCAACTCCAATGATTTAAAGAATATAAACATCATCAATCTCTATAAGAACATTAATAACTGATGAAGTTATAAGCCATATTTCTGTTAAGTCTTGTAGGTAGGTATTTGCATGCAAATACCTACTTACATGATCTAATCTCCTTTGTTCATCCTTGTACAAGTGATATAATCTTCTTTATTCATCAACAATACAGATATGCATAATGCTGAGTTGCGGACTTGATATTAAACAGTCTGAATTATACTGCCCATACTGCATCTTGGCTGTTCTGATACTCTTCTGAAAGGCATTCATGATGTAAAGTGAAACACTGTGTAGATCAGGCATGGGAAACCCTTTTGCTATCATTGGTGAATTACAAGTACATATGAATTTACTGAGAAAAATAATTGATCTTTTCTTTTACAAATTCACAGCTATGTAACTTATATTTAATGACTATTTTGGTCTTCAGGGTAAACCAGTTTTTTATGGGTCTTTAAAGACTCTGCCAGTAAGTTGTTGCAAATTTGAATGCCGAAAACAAAAACCTGTATGGAGTAATCAACACCTAATCTAATTTTGATTAACTTAGCCATTGATTTAATGAGATTTTCCAGAAACAAAAAAATGATATAACTGTTTAAAAAATGCACAAACAGCATGTGTAAAACATCTGTGATGTAAATCCACATAACAGATCTAATTGTACTCAAGCATAGAATTACTTTAATTTAGAAAATAAACAAGAGACTTACCAAATATTCAGTAGATATAACTATAAATGAGTAGATTAAACTCTAGAGACTTACCAAATATTCAAATTTAGAGTCTAGATACTTCTTGATTGTAAGACGAGTATCTGGTACTGCCTTGTTGAGAAAGGTGTGTAAGTCACAAATCATCTATAAAAGAATAATTAATAGATATTATATGTATCAAGAAGATATATAAATATGATGAACAACAAAGTGTCAATAGTACATAGCATTTTCAAACATTTTTGTAATGTTACAAGAAAAGGCTACAGCAGAAAACCGCTAATGAATAAAACTACAGCTACAAGTCTCAATAATTGCATAAAAATTCTTTAATCAACATTTAATGTTGGTTTAATATAAATCTCTATCAAACTACCATGTTTTAAGACTGAGCAAGTGGATTAAAGTCAACGGTTGAATCATTACAGCATGACCCTTTACTAATCAAGAAAATAACTAAAGAAGATAATGAAGCACATATTGAATGCAGATTAGTTGTGGACAAGATTGGTTCCATTTTATAATTAAGTACTTAATATTAAATAAGGTTAATAGTTTGGGTTATGCACAATGTTACTGTATCATATTCATAACCATGACATTTGATTCTAAATAACATAGTCCATTTACTTGTAAAGTGTCACAAGATAGAACCAATTCACTGCTCTTATGAGTGGTATCACAAAAATTAATAAATTAGCTGGGATTATTACATATAAGATAAGCTCTGCCAAGCTAGCTTGTTTTAATTTCATGAAGACAAATTCTTCAGCTGTAAGTCAATGATCAACAGGTCAAGATACTCACTATATTAGAGAAAGCTAAAAATACTCATTCTAACAATACATGAAACATGTCAATTCTAAAACAGTTGATGTAAAAATAATAAAAAAAGATAAAATCTTTAAAAAATAAATCACTGCCACTTACAGGTTTGACTGTTCGTATCATTTTTATTGCAAACTTCTCCATGTCACGGTGAGCTTCACCAAATTTTGAAAACGCCTCACTGGCTCTGGGCTGAGGCTCCCTCACTCCAATGCCAACAAAGACATCTCCAAAGGCTAAAACAAGATAATTGAAATATTATTCAAAATATCCAAAACAAGTTTAGTTGTTGTTGCTGTTGTTGTAGTTATTTAGCCCTAGGTCACCCTTCATTGAGCATACCCTTGTCCATTCACATACTCCAACTTCCAGCCCATGGCTATACTGTCCCCTCACTCTTCTTCTTTTACCACAGCTCTTCACAGTTGGCTGATCTCATACCATCTTCACTCAAACTTACCTGATTCCCTTGTCTCTGTTCCACTAATCACCCTTATTGTATCCACTTCCCCTTGCCTCACACTAATCACTCACTCCAGACCTTTCTCACCAGAAGGGAATTCCATCCCTATACTGTCAACTTGCACTTACTTATGAAGAATATCAACAATGTCAATCTCGCTGGTCTTGGAAGGCCTGAGAAGGTTGCCTTCTAGACTAAGCTGTTGAAGAAAAATAAGGAATTCTAATGGTCACTATCCCATCAATTTGTTTTATCTGAGAGCCCACTGTTCAATGGTTGAATCATTACAGCATGACCCTTTACTAATCAAGAAAATAACTAAAGAAGATAATTAAGCACATATTGAATGATAATGAAGCACATATTCTTTCAAAATGGTAGGATGTGGTTTAAAGGAAACTGGCAGGTATTTCTAACAGATCAAGCTACTATGTAGAAGCTCCCTTATTATATATCATACATGTATTGAATGCATGTTATATTCAAGGTGTGGGTTGGTTGAGATGAAATAACAGGTATAAACATATCATCATTATCATCACCATCATTTTAACATCCACTTGTTTGCATAAAAAGGGTTTCTCACACTAGCACAAGACCAATCAATCGTAGGAAAAGGGCACAATCAACTGAATTGTCCTGGGCACACGTCTTGTACTGACTATATTAAAGCTAGAAGATGAAAGACTAACTTCGTCCCCTGTAAGATTTGAACCCAGAAGAGTGGAAGACAAGACTAGATATTATAAAACATTTAGTCTGGTGTAGAGAAAAAGAAAGTAAGAAAAGAATAAATGAAGGTTATTTTCCCCTGCCTCTTCATTGTTGATCCAATTTATCAGTTTTACTGATCTAGAATTCTAAATCAAAATACTTTAATTGTATTCTTAAATGGCAAATTATTTTATTTCTCTGCTTCATGCCTGTTAATAGTACAAATATAATTAATTACCAAAATTATTTGTGTTTGTTAATTTATGAGGAGGTTTGTTTTTAAATGCAAACTTACTTTTATATGACTGAGATAGTTCAAATGTTGCTTTCAATAGCCTTTTAGCATGTTCAATCAAGCCACAATACATCTCAGCAGTTTTTTCAAGTTCTTCTAGTTTCTTAACCAGTCCATCTGTAAAACAAAATAAATTTTATCAGAAAATGTAAAAAGATGACACAAATTACACATATTCAGACTTTAAGGTTTTTCCTGGCAGGCATTCCTTTATTATATCTATTATTCATAGATAATAAATAAACATTCTTAAATAGAATGTCGATTTAGATTAGTTCCATAGAGACTATCCATTACTTCAGAGATAATTCATAATACAGACATAAGGTCAAATATTTGGAGAAAAGGTGTTGGTTAAATCAACCTCAGTACTTGACTAGTACTTTATTTCATCAACTCTGGAGTGTGACAGGCAAAGTTGACTGAGGTATGCAAAAGACTAACTTAATAATTATAATTCAGAATGTAAAGGACTATAACTAAATGCCACAAAGCATTTTGGTCATTGATTCTAGCAATCCACAGCTCAGTTCTGTTGCAGACTTTCTATTACTTCATAGACAATAGAAAAACCAACATTCTTAGATGGTGTAGTTGTTCAGATTAGTTGTATTGTATTTTCCAGTTACTAGATATTGCATTCACTTCTCCCTCAACTCTATCCAGTATTATCTATTTGGTGTTGACTTTTATTTTAAGGATTTGCCTTAACTCTCTAGGTTGGTAAGGGCACTTTTTAAGCACCTAGATGAAATTTGACTCAGAACACAGAGAACCAGAACAAATTCCACAAGACATTCAATCTGAACTGGTATTTTTTTTTTATCAACCTCAAAAGGATGAAAAGCAAAGTTGATCCAGAGGGATTTGATCTTAGAATGTAGACAGTCAGAACAAATACTATGAGGCAATCAATGCAATGCTATAAAAATTCTGCCAATTTGCCACCAACTAGATATAACATAAATATATTACAAAAGTACTCTTTATACTTCACAGAGAAAATTTTCCCTCCCAAATTGTAATGTTTTAAAAATGTGTGAAACATGCTAGTTATTGCTTAGCCCAAGTTAGCCCTAGTCCAACAGACTTATGATCAAAGGTGTTTTGACTATTCCATTTTTTTTCAGTGTACCTACAACGACAATCAATGTGTCCTTTTTTAAGTAGAACAATAAGGTGTGAACTGAAGTAGATTTGGCTGTTATTACTAGCAGGTCAAACAACTACATAAGGTTTCCTTTGTTAGCTCCTTATGTTGTATGCAATAATAACAGATAGTAAAATGTGCAAAAGAATATTATTGAAAGATGATAATGGACATAAATTTCTTTCTTAAGTACAAGACCAATTTTTTGTGATTGAAAAGACTTCAACTGACCAAATCAAGTACTGATTTTGTTATCCATGAAGGATAAAAGTCAAATTCAACCTCAGCAGGATTTGAACTCAAAACTACAATGCATTTAGTATGCTACTCTATGATCTGAATCACCATTTCTATAAACCTAGATAATGACACTGAATACAGGTGGAGGTACCAGTTTTCTACTGCACTGTTTCTTTGAAGTAGGTTTCATGAAAACATTCTGCTATTCTGTGAAATAAGTCTTTTAATAAAATTTAATAAAAATGTATTTTACAAAATAATAATTTGGAAAATAGTATAAGGTCTCTGAGACAAAATATTTTGGGGAACCACTGTTTTGTACATTTTACAAAACTGTTACATGTACAGACATGAATTTTTTAGAGTTTGACTAAAATAGAGAAAGGTGTTCAATGGGAGTGTATAAAATACCTTATAATAATGATTAAAATGATGAAAATATGGTTAGTCTCATCAAAGTAACTGTTCTTTAACATTTAAACGATGATGGAGCTACACAGCATAACAGTTCTATTATCCAAAATAGACCTGGTTAAATGACCATTTCAAAGTGTTAAAATACTGTCACTAAACCTCACCTGTTTTCAGGCAACCCACAGAATACTGGAAATGAATAACACTGCTTGTATGACAGTGATACACATTCTCAACTAACCCAGAATATCAGGACACCGAGATACAAATGCACATACATACATGCACACACACACACACACACACAGCTTCTTACAGTTTTTGTTAACCAAATCCACTCCAAAACTTTGGTTGGCCCTGGACTATAGTAGAAGACTCTATTCCAAGCTGCCACACAGTAGGACTTAACCATGTAGTTGGGAAGAAAGCTTCTAAACCATACAACTACACCTGCACATATTTAAATGCACATCAATAAAATTCAAACATACACAAAATACTTCAAATAAGATGAACTTACCATTGCATAAGATGGCTCGACTTAACCCTAAAGCATCTGCTGTGTTGGAGTTCATATTTTCCACAAAACGATGCTTGACCTTTTTCAATACTAGAAGACATAAAACAAAAGCAGAAAACCACATAATATGACATGAACACAAAATCATGACAGAAGAACACTTCATTAAGAAAAATATCAATTTGTTCCAAAATATTTTAAAAGTATAAATCATTAAAAGATGCATTTTCTTCTTTAAAGGTTTTAAATGTATTCTACAGTGCTGACATGGTTGGATATTTCTAAAAAGTACAATGTCTTATAACCTATAAGAACAATATAATTTCATCTGGTATTTTGTCACATGATTGCTTTGGCCCAAAAGAGTTAATATGGTTTATTTAGGGACACAGTCTGCACTTTGGGATAGTTTCACATGTTAATAAGGAAATCTTTATATGGTTGCTCAATCTGCAAGAAATTGCAGCCAATGCTCCCTCATAGCACATCTACTCTCATAAAAAAAAAACAACCACTATGTCTAGGAGGAGGATGGAATGGTCCTGGTTGGATTCCCTTTCATTAATCTGTTGGATCAGAGATGACCTAAAACTATTCAACAACACAATTACTAATAAGGAACCTTTAATGTTATTACTTAATCTGCTGGCAGGTTAATCAAACCTTCTTCAAGTGACAGGCTGTTGCCTTAGAAGAAAAGGATACAGTAGTTAACATAGTCCTAGGTACAACACTAAGTCTTGCTTACAGATTGATAAACTGAGACATTGAAGGTTAAATATCTTTAAAATTCATCTCACTACAACACTGGTGATCAAAACAAAACACTAACCCTTCAGTTTATAGTGACTCTTATTATCTCCCCCACTTCATGATACAATATATTACAACAATAGATCAATAAATTTGACCTCCATTCATTATATCATATGAATGAATCTAAAATGCCAAGAAATGATCTTCTGCTCACATAAATGCTATTTTATCAGAAAACAAGGAATATCAAAGCAGCATTTCTCACAGGGCAGGAGGCTGTGAACACTAAGAAAAGGGAGCAGGCAGATTGCTATATTCCATAAAATCAAGACATGTTTAAACGTTTTAAACTTGTCTGACACCAAGAAAGAATTATATGAAAGCAAAATCTTTGTCTTCTCTGTTATAAAGAGAGAAGAGGCAAATATTTCATTAATTTTCTGTTGAGGTGGTGGGTACTAGTATTTGTCACTATCAAAAAAATCACAGTATTAAAGTACATATCACTAAATTTTGGTCTACTGGAAAGCCTCAATCTCCAGTTCAATTTTCCGCTTATTAACATTCTTTTAATCTACCAGAACACATAAAAGATCTGAATATTTTAGTAATACTTTTTCTCTGTTTTACATACAATTTTTCAGGTTTACAAGGATAGGACAGTTATTTGCTTTGTTGGAGCATTTGTTTCTATAAGCAAATCCATTTCCTACCATTAATGAAGTTGAAGAAAAAATTTTTATCAGCCACGCCAATTGAAGCAAACAGGTTATGTCCTTTAATCACATGTACAACACAATGGCTAAAGAAAGATTTGAACTTATGGCTATTTGGGCAGTAGTCAAGTACCTTAATCACACAACCAAAGTACCACATTACTATTATAAAATATATAAAAAAAAACCTTGTATACAGAATTAAAGCAGTATTAGATAAAAATTGTCCTCTGTGTATCATACTAAATTATACACACCATTCAAAGTCAATGATGCTGTGAATGTGTCTGAGATAAAAATCTCTATGTGGACATGTATCAAAAACATTATATATATACATATATATGTATATATATATATATATATATATATATATATATATATATA
>JARUKP010000607.1:0-11026 GCA_029874955.1 Octopus insularis | reverse complement strand
GAGAGTGAGAGAGAGAGAGAGAGAGAGAGAGAGAAAAGAGAGGGGTAGAGATGGACAGAGAGACAGTGAGAAAGAGAGACAGTGAGAAAGAGAGAGACAGTGAGAAAGAGAGAGAGAGAGAGGAAGAGAGAGAGAGGAAGAGAGAGGGGAAGAGAGAGAGAGAGAGAGAGAGAGAGATGGACAGAGAGACAGTGAGAAAGAGAGAGGAAGTGAGAGAAAGAGTGTTTAAGTGAGTGAGTGCGAGTGTTTGTATGTGTAAGCGCGCCCGCGAACGATGGCAAGAAATAGAGCAATATCAGAAAAATGTCAAATATTAAAAACCTAGGATATAGCTTTATTAATGTTAATAATTCTTGTTAACCCTTTATCTGTTAGACACGAGTCTAATCACTTCAAGAAAGGACTATACATGATTGAATCAACGGTGGTACTTAACGCACAACACAAACGGACGTGCTGTAAAACCATAAAATATTGAACCGACGTTTTCCTTGCTTTACATTTTGTTATCTTCATATTTAAGCATTGGCACAGAGCCACGCAATGTAGTGGATGCTACAGGCAATTGAATCGTCGCCTGAAATTAGTAATTTTATTTATACCTGTATTTCATCATTCTATATATCGGTAAAATAATTACCAGTAATAGTTTGGCATCGACATATTGTGACACTTCTGAATTTTATTTTCTAATACTAAGAGTAAGAAAGCCAGGTAGCAGAATCGTTCTCACACCGGGAAAAATTCTTAGCGGTATTTCTTTGCTATTTACGTTCTGAGTTCAAATTCCATACCGGTCAGCTTTACTTTTCATCCTTTCAGGATCGAGAAATTAAATACATTCGAACAGTGAGACCGAAGACATCGACTTACCCATGTCCTTAAAATTGCTGGTCTTATACCAAAATCTTAAAAACCATTATTAGAATTAAGAGTAAGGCATCGAGCTGGCAGATTTGTTAGAACGCCACACAAATGATTAGCTGGGCTGCGTTCAAATTCCGCTGAGATCAATTTTGCTTTGCATAATTTCGGCCTCAATAAAATATTTACTTGTTGATCTCTGGGTTTGATGTAATCGACTAAACCTCATGCCACTAAATTTCAAGCCTTCTACCATTAGCAAAAAAATTTACTAGATACAAGGTTGGTAGACTGGCATATTATTTAGAGCTTGGGACAGATTAGAATACCTTAGATTATTCATTCCGTCTCTCAAAATTCTGAGTTTTATTACCACTGGAAACAACTATTTCACACTGAGGTTACGAACGGGTTTTTTACGAAATATTTACAGTATTTTTTAAACTCATTTTCACTTTAGAATAATTTTCAAATATGCCGAAAATAATTTTTTGTAATGGAACTCACTTGAAAATAATTTTAATAAACATTAAAGTATTACACTTTTGAAATCACATTCACTTAAAATTATTTGCAAATTATTAAAAATATCGTGTTTAACAAAAGCGAAAATAGAAACATTTCCTGGAACAAAAATTGGATTATCTCGTTGTCAATTCATCGTCCAGTTTATTCCCTTTCCCCTTTTGCACCGTTTTGGGTATTCATACCACTAAAATCTATGATATCTCGAAAAAAAGTTTAGCGATTTATGCGAAACTTGTTTCATTCCTTTCGTATTAATATTTCAGGGTAAATTAATTCATAGTATTTTCCCATTATACGCCAGTTTGGCTGAGTAACATTGCAAGCAAGCCAGATTCAATCTGACTTTTAATGTATTATATATATACGAATGATGGAACTCCGCTGACATTTATGAATGTTTTCCATGATTGTTCTGATGCGCCATTTTTTATCATTGATAAAATTGTCAACATTTTTGACGACACAGGTGTGCTAATATATGTATATCAAGTACATGTATATGAATGTATGCACGTATGTGTTTATTATGAATGTATGCACGAACGTATGCACATATGTGTATGTGTGTGTATACATCCTTGTAACGATGACAAACCCAAAGATAATCGACGTTCTCCTGCTTATATGGCTTTCTTAAAGATTGTCATTTTAACATAAAATATATATATATATATTTTATTTTTGAAGTAAAAACTTTTGTTCGTATATGCTAAAATTCAAGGGCCTAAAGAAACCAACATTAAAGAAAAATTTGTTTTCGTATTGGGGAACATATATCTCTATCATAAGGAACCTGTGTAGTTTTATAAATTGTGTAGTTAGTGAAAATATGTTCGTAATTAATCATCTGCTGGAGGTCATTTGAATAACTGAATAACTAAAATTAATTCTCATTTGGTGCCGGAGCATATAACCTCATTTTTAACCTTCGTAACTTAATGTTGCAATGGAATAAATAAATCAATCCACAAACGTACGAGATGGATTGTGTAGCTTGGATGGGGCCGGTAGGGGCGGTCCCCCTACCCCGGGAGTACTTTTGGGTCTACTGTAGGCAATATGAGTTTTTTGTGGAGTCCGAGAGCGGCAAATGGATGGGCCGCCCCGGGCGACACACACTCTAGCTACGCTAGTGTGTTATCTCCCCACATGGCGTGCAATTTGCACACCATGAAAACCAATATTAATCGAAGATCCTCTTCCTATAATTAATTTGTAGCATGGCATTTCTCTCTGGAATCGAACTTGAAACTCCTCATGTCCAAATAGAATGTTGCCCGGCCAGCAATTTCACATTTGGACTAAGCTGCCTTCAAGCACTAAACTACTGGCTCAAACACGCCTTCTACGTTCATTTTTAGCCAATGATATCGTGTCATGGTTTGATGGCCAACTGTCATTTAGATCAAAGCCCTAGCTGATATCTGTTTTACGCACGAAATGGCAATAAAACATTCTAAAAGCTATTTTTTAAAAAACCTTTTTTGCCAATTTAAAGCTTTTTCTTGTTTTTTAAAATAAATTCTTGGAACTTGATTTCTCTTTAAAAATCGTCTTACCTGCCATAAGACCCCATGTCCGTCGGCAACGCGGTTAAAAGACAATTCTCTCACTCACCTTCATTCTCAATTCTTTCTCTCTTACATGCTCACAAACGGAGAGAGGAACAATCATGCTCTCTTGAGTCATTGTAACTAGACTTTCCCATTTAGTACATTTTATCAGTACACTTATATTAAGTTTTATTAACGAGGATAAAGTTTATGGTGATTTAACATGCAGCCTTCAAACACTTGTGTTTCACAGCAATGCATCCTTCTATCAAGTTAAAAACTTTATGGAACAGCGTAGTCTTCAGAGGAAAAAAAAACCCTTAAGTGTCGTTAATATAACGTGCTTGCGAACTGGATGAACTGGACAAAACATAATGTATTAAAGGGTACATGTGAAGTAGGGAACTGTGTTAAATACAAACAGAATGAACGAATTCATGATGCCTTTTTTGTGCACGGTCAAAAATTTCATTACAGAAATGTGTAGAAACCATTTATGTTTGGAAGTGCCAAGCAAGTGCTTCTCATGTTGTTAGTTTTTGTGATAAACAGTAGATATTTACATTTTTTACCGTGTAGCATGTAAGAATTACTTTATAGATAAGCTGATAAATCTTGGTGAATCTAGAATCATTGTCTAAATCGATGAATCGTGATTTCCACATAAACAAAACACTATAGGGGTGTACACCACACAAACATCTTTGATATTTTGGTAGTGATATATCAACGTCGTCATCATTGGGATACATGCAAATGTTGAAACAACACAACGCTAACACGCTGTTGCTAGCATTTATGTACCATAAAACTAACTGTGAATAATGATAAATGGCAGGCGTATGTAAATGTTGAAAAACAGTTTCAGTTAACTCAAAAGACGGCAAATCATTCTTTGTGCTTGGTTAATAAAAAATACAAGGGCGCATGCACAAACAATAGAAAGTTATTGGAGTATAATAAAATCCTATATTAAAGGAGGGCACAGTTGCAAAAGTGGCTTTTTATGCCCATGGTTATATATATGGCATGAAAAGCATTGCTGTATGTAATGTTCTTTGTAGTACAATTGTTGAACAATACAGCTTATCTAATATGTTATCAATGAGTCTTTTCAATGAGATTGTGCATGTATGCAAAATCAAAAATAAAAACGACGATATGAACATTAATAATGAAATATTGTTTTCTTTCCTAAATTATCTATTTTCTGCGTAATATCTTTTTATAGTGTTTATACTTATAAGAGGTTTCTGCGGTTTGTTTTGTTGTTAGTTATCATTATAGGACATTATAGGTGGGGATGGATGGGGGCTTGTCAACTTTATAAGCTTCTATATCTGTATATAAGTATAACTTTCACTGATGTATATTTAAAAGTATATAAAGGTATATGTACATGTAAAGATATATATGAAAATATATATATATATATATATATCAATAAATGTATTCAGAAGAGCCTTAGCCATTGAAATCTACATAAATGTTCAAAGCAACAAACAAATCACTTGTTCCGACGTCGCAATATGCGAAACGCAAACCATATCATAGAGCACAGGCACGCACAGACACACACAGAGTTGCTTCTGTGTTCAATTCTACTGTGAGGCACCTTGGGTGAGCGTCTTCTGCTATAGCCACAGGCCAACCAAAGCCTTGTGGGTGGATTTGGTAGGCGCAGACGAAAAGAAGCAAGTCGTATATGTGTATATATACATATAGATTTATATAAATTAAATTAAAATAGTAGGGTAAAAAAATTGGATATTAATTAATATCAATTTAATACTCAGAAATTTTGGAGTATATTTGAATTGTTCCACATAATGAGACCTCTTTAATTAACGCATGACATCAATGTAGAAACAACATGTGAAACCTCCGTTGCGTTATACGTGCATGCTCAATGGATAAAGTCTTGAGCTGTATTCCCAGGAAATAAAAAAAAAAGGAACGATATATAGTTATCTGCTTTAAAAGCTCTTGGAAGGCCTGGTGCCATCACCAAGCAATGAATTCCAATGAATTGCTAAAAGAAATCATCTCTCACTATTGAGTATCACAGCATTCTATTGCAAAACAATTAAACGATATGGCTATTTAACATTTCATACGTGGTGTACATGTCAATACTTGCAAAAAAGATTTGTACGTACTGTTGCGCATAACGACCGATAATTTTGTAGCACAGCAAGAGATACACATAAAATAGGTACGGTTGAAAGCCTCTCATTCATCACACATTCATTACAAGTGTGAAATATATTTCCTGGCAATGCTCCAGTGTATGTACAATAAGATGGCTGTAACCAAATAGATAGTAAAAGAATATATCATATTAATTAACGCCATTGACTTTATTTCTCATAAGAATTTAATAGCAATTAAAAATTAGTTTCGGTCCAGCACGTCAAATAGGGTCGCTTTTATTTAAATATAATGTTTATGCACAAGGGAATTTGGGAAATTATCCAATGTCGTTATTTTTAATTTGCTCAATCGCTGAATATTCTCTGCACCAATTACATTTTCTATTAGATGTTGTGAGATCTTGGCAACCATTAATTGAAGCAGCTTTTGCTGAGATTACACAATAAGATAGAAATATTTTTGGTGTGGTAAACGTTGCAGGTAATGGGCAGATGAAATACGGTTACTTACAAATCCCGATTTTTGTTTTTAGTTTTGATAATCTGTTTTAAACTTCTAACTGCTATCTCTTTAACAAGATTATTTCTTTTTAAATCTTAATATGGCAAAGATTCTAAAATTATATTTACTTCGATTAACCACTGCAAACTTTAAATGCAAGTAAATGTTCAATACACACACGCAGCTAGATTCACGCAGATATCTATATCCGCAGAGGATTTTCTCTCTCTAACTCTGCCCCTATTCAATTCTCTCTATTGTTAAGAGAAGAAAATGCCGAACGTCTTTTAGTTTAATTTTTAAATGAATTTACATTAACTATTTTTTTTTAAATCTCCAGATTCTCTTGATCAGTAACCCACAACGAATGGAAAATGTTATTATTCACGACTACAAAAAGTCTAATAAAAGAATAAAATGAAAATCATGTATGCTCTGTTCACACTTTGATAAGCATTTCTCAACAGTGAGAATAAAAAGATACTTAGACGCGATTCTCTCCCTTTAAGTAGCATACACAAAATCTTTCTTGCCATATATAGTACTTCCTGATGAATGGAGGCGCAATGGACCAGTGGTTAGGGCAGCGGATTCGCCGTCGTAGGATCGCGGTTTCGATTCCCAGGCCCGGCGTTGTGAATGCTAATTGAGCGAAAACACCTAAAGCTCCACGAGAGACAGACAGATCGATGGCAGATGTAGACACATGAGCTGGTTTCTCTTATCGATTTGGAGGGCGTCAGCAGCTTTGGATTGAGTTCCTATTTTCTTCCATTTTTTTTGTTGCACTCACTTCCTCACGTGTTGTTCCTCGCTTTTCTCATTTTCTTCTAGTCCAGCATCCATGTGCCACGTAGTTGGACTGTACCCAGAACCTCGAGGATTAGAAACAAAAGTCTTACCTCGCTGTCGCGCTCATAAGACCGCCAGTCGTTACTTTCGAGGCCGATTCACTCTGTAGCAGATAACACCCAGTAAGTGCAGAAAAGTGTTAAAAAGAATACTACCACCCCACTGGTTATTATAACTGGTTAGGATTGTGATAAAACAATCTTGCTGAAGGAAACATCTCATCTTTATACGCTATGAATAGTTAAACATACGACCTAATGTTCTTCGGCCAAACACGCTAACCAGTAGGACACCTTCCTACACGTATAAAATGCTACTCGCTAGGAAACATCAAGTAACGTAATAAGACCCTTAAGGGTTGCTAAATCATAAAATAAATAGTTTAGAAGCCAAATAATAATACTTGAAATTGTGCTACGTTAACAACATCCGCTTACTTTCCCCGAAACCATTAATTCATTATGTACCAAATGTTGCAGAGACATTACTTATTCGATTCTATATATCAGAGCCAGCTTTTAATCGATCTTTTAAAGGTATATTTGATAATTTTATTTCCACTAACCATCCATCACATTTCTCGGATTTTATGTTAACGTATTTATTTTGTCTTTAATTTTAACTTACAACTTTAAGTTAAATATACTACTTTGCGAAACCTTGCAAATTATAGTATCAAATTCCAGATGAATGCGTAATACACGCGCTCATAAATGTATATCTACACACATCTATTTATGTCTTTGTGTTTCTGTGTCTATGTGTGTGTGAATATATAAACATATAGGCTTGTACATGTGTGTGTGTGTGTGATATTGAGTATAATTATTTGAGTATATAGATAAGCATGCACATAAGTACGCTTACCCATTCTCTAATCAACGATACACAAACACACACATAAGTGTTGATATGTATATTTCAATATATATATATATATATATATATATATATATATATATATTTATATGCATACATGTGTATGTGTGTATATGTATACGCGTATACGTGTATGTACATTCATATATTCATACATACATACATCATACATACATATATAAATAAAATTAAGGCAAGTAGCATACACTTTTATAACCTTCTACAATATGAATTAAGTATTTGCTGTAAACCACATAATGATATGTGTTTTTAAACTGTAACTTTTTTATATTATTTAATCACAGATTGTAATCCAAGAAGGAATTTGTTTTCCGAAGTCCCACATCATCTTTCTGGATATAAGCCCAAAAAAATTCCACTTCTTAACTGAATACGTTTTGAAAAGTTACAATTAACAATTTTATCTAAGCATTATAATCTACATCTTGATAATTATTGATGTAAATTCACCGTGTATGTTTCTTGTGAGTTTCAATTTGTATACCTTTCAACATACGTGCATATATTTATACAAAAACATGCAACAATTGAAAATTTCTGGCCTAGAGTTCAATAGAGTGTTAAGGATCTTTGATCTGAACAGAATTTGTGCTCTTTCAACCAAACAAAGCCTGCATTTATTCGATCCATTCACATAAGATATGAATTTTTCAATTAGCCTCTATTTAATCACATGCAATGTTTCGTTACCTTTCAAAGTCCATTTCTAGCTAGCCAACATAGCATCTTTATTTTAGAAATTTTTGTAGGTCTCGCACTACGTTCATGCGTTAATATGTGACAGTATTTTTGCACCGAAAATCAAGGCTGAGCAGTTAGAATGAACATGCCTAGTGACAGTCTCAAACTATCGTTTCTCCAAATGTATTTTGTCGTGTGGTAGAGTGGACAGGAACTGTTTCTATGTAGCGTAATAATTGAATTGGTATAAGTTGTTTCTATGTATGCAAGCATCAAAGTTAAATATTGAATGTGTTTTTCATAACCATTCAATACCTATGCATACATAGAATCAGCTACTTAGCAGTCATGATTGTGTCCCAAGTTTAGGTTGTTAGCTGTTTCAATTCAACATGTCAACCGGTAAAATATGCTTGTGCCTGAATAGTTCTTCGTGAATGTATTTTGTTAAAGTTTATACAATTCAAGTCTTCGTTTCTACTTTTCTATGAAGAGATTTTCTTTGTTCGTCCTTGTATCAATGAATACATATATTTACTGTATATGCATTGTGTGTTTTCAACTGGCTGCACTAGCATGGCGAAGTATATACACTCTCAAAGTGCTTAGTGTTAAAACACCTCACAGTCATAGACAGGTGAGATAACTTCAATACCATTTGGTAGTGATGCACATCGAATGTTTCGACATTTTTGTGACTTGTTAACATCACGTACATGGACGGCGAGCTGGCAGAAATGCCAGCACAACAGGCGAAATGGTTAACAGTATTTCGCCGGCCCTTACGTTCTGAGTTCAAATTCCACCGAGGTCGACTTTGCCTTCCATCCTTTCGGGGTCGATAAAGAACCAGCTACGCACTGCGGTCGATGAAATCGACTTAACCTGTCTGTCCGCCCTTGTTTGCCCCCTCTATGTGTGGCCCCTTGTGGGTAATAAAGAAATAAGAAACGTCAGCACCCTGGGCGAAATGCTTAGCGGTATTTCGTCTGAGTTCCAATTCCGCCGAAGTCGACTCTGCCTTTCGGGGTTCATTAAATACTACCAGTTACGCACTGGGACCGATGTAATCGACTTACTCCCTTTGTCTGTCCCTGTTTGTCCCAGCAATAAAGAAATAAATATCACGCTGAAGGTAAGTCACCTAGCCAGTCTACTTGTAATGTCTTGAGCTGATTATCCTGAAAATTGCTAGGTGGCTTCCCTTCAACCCTAGCAGGTACGTGATATTGATAAGTCACAAAAATGACAAAACACCTGTTGTCCATCACTCCGAAATGGGATTGAATGTGCGCTAACTCAGCTCTCCACAGCACTGAGGGCTTTTAACACATAGCACTTTGAGAGTGTAAATACTCTGCCACGCCATTACAGCCACCGGAAAATACACAAACGATATGTCGTAATGATGTGTATACGTAGTTAATAGATAGTTATTACACCAGAGCTGCTATTATTTTATATATTTATACATAGATGTGATATGTAAACATTACCACATACATACCTATACTCAAGTATATTTGCTGAAACCATAAGAAATCTTACAGTAGAGGATTGAGACTTTAAAGTATACAATCTGATTAATTATAAATAATATATTGATGCAATAATTAGATAAACACATTTATACTGATAATTGAAACATCTATACGCATAGATACTTACATGTATCAGGTAGCTATTGTAATATGAAAAATACTCGGAAAAATAACGCAAATTCACCAATAAACAAAACAACCGAACCATTTTGCTGCCAGAACAAAACATTCGACAAGATACAAACAAAATATTCTTTCGAACACAAATTTAATTATAAATTCACGCAAACAAAATTTTAATTCTCATTATTGTCATTGCCGCCTTCAATTTTGCCTTTGTTATTATTATTAATAGCAAAAATATTGTTGTTATTATTATTATTATTATTATTATTATTTACTAAGTCAGTGAGCTAGCAGAATCGTTAGCACAGTGGTGGAGAAAGTTCTTAGCAGTATTTCACCCTTCGCAACGTTCTGAGTTCGAATTCCGCCGAGGGCGACTTTGCCTGTCGTCTTTCGGAGTCGATGAATTAAGTACCAGTGAAAGACTGGGGTCGATGTAATCAACAAGTCCCTCCCCCAAAATTTAAGACATTATACCACCAGTAGAAAGGATTATCATCATCATTATTATTATTAATATTATCATTATTATTACTATTATGTTGTTGTTGTCGTCGTCGTCGTCTTCGCCGTATTTGTTGTTATTGTTAAGGCGGTGAGCTCGCACGCCGGACAAAATGCTTAGCGGCATTTCGTCTATCTTTACGTTCTGTATTTTAATTCGGGAAAGGTTGACTCGGCTCTTCATTATTTCGGGGTCCATAAAATAAGAACATATCAAGGACTGGCGTCGATGTTAACCCACTCGCAAAAAGTGTAGCTTTTTGTGGCTTTAGTAGAAAAAAGTTGTTAATATGATTACTAGTAATTATGTTGGCGAAAAATGATTGCCACAAAACAAAAGGAGTAATTAATAATGAAGAAACAAGCACTTTTGAATGCAATCATTGCAAACGGTATTGTTGTGGTAGAATAATCTTGCTCTGAATATGATATGTAAATTAGTTTATTATGGAAAATGTACTTACTTATCATAATGGTTTTGTCGATGTGGCTTTTCTGCTGAGTAGTTCAGAATAACATAGATAACTTTATAGTTCCTTTGCCAATGATATAATATTACAAACAAATCCATATTATCATTATCTTTTTTCCACCTGATCAAGCAAAAGTAAAATTAATTTAATCCTAAATTCATGCACATATATAATTGGGTGGGCCCGATGTGAGTGTTTGTGTGTGATATGAAATAAAATCTACAACGGATTAATAATTTACATATTATATATATATGTGTGTGTGTGTGTTTGTGTGTGTACGTGTATGCGTGTGTGTGTATGTCTGTATGTATGCATGAACATATGTGCGTGTGTGCATGTATGTGTT
>JARUKP010000606.1:0-10000 GCA_029874955.1 Octopus insularis | reverse complement strand
CGATGTAATCGACTTAATTCCCTTGTCTGTCCCTGTTTGTCCCCTCTATGTTTAGCCCCCTGTGAGCAATAAAGAAATAAATATCCCATCGACTTGCCAAGTTGCAACAACGAGAAAGTTATACAATGCACAGAGAAGAATCTATTGTATGTCTGGAGGACGAAATCTTATCAGGTAAAAGTTACTGTTCTGTCTGACTGATATTTATGATGAAGAAACAATAACGTTCATTGTTTTAAGGACAGATTGTGCAACGTATTTCAAATTCAATTTACTTATCGATTATTGTAAAGACTTTCCTCAATAATTAATGTCTGAAATAGCTTTGATACCATCAAGTTCTTACTTCGCTGTTTGCATCTCCATAATCTCACGTATTGTTTTATCAATTATTCCTCAATAATTCCATGAAATGTTACAGAATTCGTCGTCTATCTTAATGAGGTTAGCCAATTTTCTAAACGTTATAATTACATTAATGTTTTTAATAGACACGAGGCCCCGGATTTATGCAACATTGATGATAAAGTTATATAACGTTTATGATTATTTGCATATGTATTTAATATAATTATTTCTACGTCTGCTGGGAACAATGTGTTTTTGCATGGCAGAGTGTGCGCGCACGTGCATGCGTGTGTGTGCTTGTACCCTTTCAGCTTCCGAGAAAAAGAAAAACGCTCCAGTGGCTCACGTGCTAATACTATAAGCAGCTTCAAGCTGAAGTCAGCGCGTGTTTATCATTCACAAAACATGACAACCAATGAGAGAAATACTAAAAATGTAGCTGTCTGCGACTCAGAAATGAGACAAGAACATTTGGGTGTTCATAAGAAATTTTCATATTGTTTCATATTTTTGTCCACAGTGAAAAATATTGCACAAAAATACAATCTGAAACCTTCGGGGTCATCTTAGAATCTTGACGACCTTCAGATCCGAATTCCTGTTGAAGCTACTTATCTCTCACCAACATCAATTCCTTGCCAAGGATCAGAATGCAGTTTCTATATCAAAGCCTTGTTGGAAAAGTAACCAAGGTGAATAAGTTTATCATGGATTATTATATCATGAAAGTCATAGATGATATCAAAGCAAACTGAGAGGAAGTAAGCAAAACGTGCAGAAGAAACTATGGCATGAAGCATGCAATTGTTACCTGCACTATTACGAAGAAATGATAAGGCGGTGAACTGGCAGAGCCGTTAGCACGGTGGGCAAAGTGATTAGCGGTATTTCGTTCATCCTTACATTCTGAGTTCAAATTCCGCCGAGGTGGGCTTGGCCTTTCATCCTTTCGTGGTCGATAGAATAAAGCACAAGTTGAACACTGGGGTCGATGTAACTGACTTAAGCCCTTACTGGACTTATGCCAAAATTTGAAACCAATATTACGAAGGAATAGTACAACTGTCAAGAATGATATCGTTGAGTAGGACAATGAATGGAGAATGCAATATGTCGACAGAATTGGAGGAATTAATTGAGTCCTCCCTTGGTAAGAATTTGCCCATAGAAGAGCTGCTGGAGCACAGCAAGATATCTAAAATGTACCTGACGACCCTACAGTAGAGCTAATAATTCCAGAAAGAATCCTTACAGCTTAGTTCTTCAAGTTCCTCAGTAAGAGCATCACTAGTCTGCCGGAGATCATTAACCAGTTTAATGAAAATGAGCTTGATTGTGAACGCTATAGCAAAGCAAAGAGAAGGTTTGATCAATAAATACTCGGACTGTTGCCATTAGTAACGAAGCCAAAGCACGCAGAGTGAAGCCACTTGGTAGAGATTGACCTTAGTCTCTGCTGTGCATGCGCACTGAGTTTTAACGTTCTAGTTCACTCCCACTGCTTACAGAACTGCTTGGAAGGAACGTGTTTCGTGTGATTGTCGCATTGATCATGACAGAGAAATTTGAACAGAGAATCTGCATCAAATTTTGCAACGCAAAGTTGAGAAAGTGTATGGCGAAGAGTATATGTGCCGCACACAAGTGTACGAGTGGTTCAGACGATTCCAAGCTGGCCGAAAAAATGTTGATAGTGACGAACGTTCTGGGAGACCCGCAACCAGCAGAACTGAGAAAAAAAACATCGCCAATATGCATGCAACTGTGAGGGGAAATCGTCGAATTACCATCCGTGAGTTATCAGAGGATGTGCAGTTCAGTCCATTATCACTTAAGATTTGAGTATGAGCCGCATGTCTGCTAAGTTTGTTCCCAAACTGCTTTCAGCTGACCAAAGGAACACTCAGGTTTCAGTTGCACCCGATCTCCTTGATTGTGTTGAGAACGATAAGAACTTTTTGAAAACTTTGCGTAGGCCTCTGAGCAGGTATCACCAAGCTTTTGTCAAAATATGATGCAGATTCTCTGCTCAACTTTCTCTATCATGGTCAATACGACGATAACACGCTACACACGTTACTTCCAAGAACTGCTGTAAACAGCAGAAGTGAACTAGAACGTTAAAACTTAGTGTGTATGCATAGCAGAGTTCAAGGTCAATCTGTGTCAAACAGCTTCACGCTGCATGCTTTAGCGTCGTTACTATGGCAACAGTCTGGATACTTATTGATCAGACCACGTGTGTGTGTGTGTGTGTGTGTGTGTGTACGTTCATATCGAACAATGAGAATGAGTGGTCAACACCGCATTGATGGATAAAAATTCTTTATTTATGGGTTAAGACTACAATTGGCTTCATGTTAAGAGAGAAAATCAAGATGGAGAGGAGCACCGATGTTCCACGTGATAGACTTGATAACTGTTAAGAGATTTCTCTCTTAACAGGAAACCAATGGGACTCTTAACCTATGAATAGAAAAAAGTATGTATATATATATATATATATATATATTTATAAATATAAATACATACATGCATATGTACATATATACTTCTTATGTGTGTGTGTGTGTGTGTGTGTGTATCCACGAAGAAGTGATGTACAGAATGACGCACGCCAAAAATTGGTAATTAAAAATTTCCTGTTGGCTGGAGGAAAACCAACGATGATTGTCAGCGACCCTTAGAAGAAGCGGGGATATAATTCCAAGAATTTAAGATTTAGTTTAACAAAATTAATGTTTATACTAAGAGGACACTTTACACCTTGTTTGCAGGCAAATGGGACAGCTTCGGTGATGTTAGAGTTGGATTGGACTTCGGAGAAGTATACCATAGTCTGCTCGAGATGGTTTCGAAAATCTTTCGTGTTTGTCATTGAGTGCATCATCATTTAAGTAATTAATCTAAATGTATGCCTTTAGTCGACTTGAGCTATTTCCTTTCGTTGTGCGTGTGTGCGTGCATGTATGTATGTATGTATGTATGTATGTATGTATGTATGTATGTATGTATGTATGTATGTATGTATGTATAAGCACGCGTATAAATGGATTGATTAATTCATAGGCACCGCTCTACACAAATACATACATGTATGTGTATTTACGTATAAGGCATTTGCAAATATTTATAAAATATCATTTTTATTTAATAAGCAAACTTTGTTTTTTTTTTATGGTTCTATAAAATTGATTAATTCAACGTTGAAAAAAGATGTCTTAAAGCTAACTAATATAATTATTAATCTTCTGAAATGTTACTTTTAAACGCTACACATTTAAACCAGCACCATTGTAATTAATTCAATGAAATCAGCTTCTCTGTTATTTCATTTACGAAATGTATGAAAATTTCATAAAATCGAATACATGTTCTCCTTTCTGGTTTAATTGAAAATGAACGTGTTTTTTAAAGATTGCTTTGTATTTGCGGAGTTTACTATATAAGCACACACTTCATATTACTTTATATTATCTTATAACGCATTGTTATCTGCAGTTAGTATCTAAATTGATTAAAAAAAAAAAAGAACTGATTTCACAAATCCTAAATTACGCATGAATAACCTTTTTCGAGCAGCAGACCGCATGAGCTATTGCTCATCATGAATAGTATGCCATTTTGAAGGTCAAAAATGACGCATGCCGCCTGCGGCTTGCCAATTTCCCATGACCATTTTAATTCGTAACCAGTTCTTTCTTCTTGTAAAATTATCCATCCCAATGTGGCAATATAGTATCTTATGTAAACAAGTTCTCAGGACAGTTTAGGAGACAGATATACAAAATGTCACTCACTCTCCAGTAAATATACTCTGTGTAAACACCCTTTTGACAGAAATAAGACAATAACGAGGCTATATAATGGATTGATATTACTTATCTGCCAGTGGTTAATTAGAAGTTGACGTACTTAATGAACTGAGTTGAAAACATTAATTAAATTACATTCATAATGAAGAGAAAAATTAATTATTAATTCTTCAGAAACGGGAAATAGACACTCAGCATCAGTGACTACTACTACAACATTTTGATCACATCCTTTCATTATAACATTGGTTTCAGATTTTGGCACGAGGCCAGCAAGTTCGGGTGGTGAGGAGTAAGTCAATTATATCTACCCCAGTGCTTAACTGGTATTTATTTTATCGACCTCAAAAGGAGGAAAAGCAAAGTTCACCTTGACTGATAAAGCTTAGATGTGTTCTATGTGAACAGTTATTGTTTATCATTCCCAACACTAAAACTCAATGTAATTGGATGACTGACCAGAAATTTCCAACAAATCTTGTCATCTGCTCTAAATACAATAACCAATAAAAAGGATTAAAATTTCATATCTTTGAACAGATTTAGCTGCTCTCGGTGAAAGATAGCTCTTTAGTTGAGTCAGGTTAATTTCTTCTAAATTTACTCTAACGAAGTCTGAAATGATTGTTTTGAGATAGACCGCTGAGCGGACAATATCTGGAATTAATATCACTGTAACCTAGGAAAAGGTTGAAACTGTCAATGCGTGATAGATTTTTTTGGAGTTAATGTTTGCCGTTTGAGAGACAGAATTATGCTAAATATTTGATAATACCTGTGGTTGTGAAAATTTTTTTGTTGCAAAAGTAAGATCTGTTCTAATATTACAACCAAAGGATAGAATTGTACCATATTATGTGTTTAAATTATGTGTGGATGTGGGACTCGTTATGTCTGTTATTTAACAAATTTTATCTTTGAAGCTGTTTACTTTCAGTGCGTCATTCTAATATTTAAGGAGATCTGGTGGAAAGAAGCACTATAAGAGGATATAATTGACAAGCGTATGGTGATATTTTTAACTAGCTCCTTTAATGAAAGCAGATGGTTGCTTGAGGCTTTTACTGAATTGTAGAAGTCTTTCATTGAAAGTTTTGAAGGGTGTGTCACTGTCGATATCTAGGCTTAATATAAAATCAAGGAAATTAACTGTATTTAGGTATGCATTTATGATAATTTGTTTAGACCAAGTTCTATTAAATTATCTATGAGATTTTTCCTAACATTGATTAATTGGGTACCGTTCATATTTTATGATATTATAAGATCATTATCGCAATATAAACCACATTGGAGGTTGCTGAATTTCGTGTATATGTTTAGTATGTAGACTCCTATGATTTTACAGATATCGGCTGAATCTTTGTTATCCACCAATCGAAAGGTATTTAGTAGGAAAGCGTGCATTATAGTCTGGCATGTATTATATTCTTGATTACCTGCTTAATGATTGTGATGTAATTTTCTGCGAAGGTAAGTACTTTAAAAGGAGGGGTTCTAGAATGTAAAACTGAATAAATTTGTGCAGGTATTTTCTGTCAATATTGGTGGCCCGTTTCTAAGGCAGCGAGCCGTTCTGGATTTGAATTCTGCTGAGGTCGACATAACGTTTCAAATAGCCAAGCAGGAGATGAAATCAGTTCACACACTACTATTCATGTACAATTATTTATATCACATGTGTTTTACACCTATTCTTCTATTCTTTTGCTTGTTTCAGTCATTTGACTGCGGCCATGCTGGAGCACCACCTTTAGTCGAACAAATCGCCCCCGGGCTTATTCTTTGTAAACCTAGTACTAATTCTGTCGGTCACTTTTGCCGAACCGCTAAGTTACGGGGACGTAAACACACCAACATCAGTGTCAAGCGATTGTGGGGTAACAAACACAGATACACAAATGCATATATACATACATACATACATTCATAATACAAAGACAAAACACTAGTGTAATAATAATTGGGTATTCTTCCGGCATATTATCCCTTAGTGGGTTGGATTCACAACCCCTAACTTTCTTGGATTTATATATAAATGTATATATATATATGACAGGCTTCTTTCAGTTTCCGTCTACCAAATCCACTCACAAGGCTTTGGTCGGCCCGAGGCTATAGTAGAAGATAATTGCTCAAGGTGCCAAAACCATCACATTTACTTCCAGTTCCATGTATATATGCAACAAAATCTAATTTCTCATATCATCTTACCTGTCTCACACTATGCACACACAAGTGAGAAAAATTTTCCGATTATTTCAATCCAACAAGGCCAACGTCTCTTGCGGCGTATTTTCTGTTGCCCTCAAGCTGTCCATGTCAGGATTTCTTTCTCTCCTCACCAAACTCTGTAGAAGTATTTACACCAATTTATGGAAACGTGGTGAGTTATTATTTTTTTTTAAAATTATCCTTTCTAAGTAACAACTAGCAGTTTTTGTACAGCTAATTCTACTAGAGACTTCCACTCTGGCATAACAAATAGCCATGTCTCTCCATTGGAAACTTCAGTAAAAACTAACTCTGCATAAAATGGCCATTTAGTTGATCAGCAGAGGCCCACTTGCCATCATGCTTTATTAGTAACCCAATTAAACCAAAGAAGAAATCCTTTTGAAGACCATTCGATCCGATAGAAATCTTCAAATTACACCCTGCTGTCTTAAAAAAGAACATATAGATAGTGATGACCTAGGTACACAAAAAGACACGTTACTCACAGCTAAAAAGCTTTTATCATATGACTGTTGGATCAACATGATCTGAGAGCTAAGCAACAACATCAAAAATAAAACCAACAAATCCAGAGCGCATTGTTTCTTCTCAATGTGTTTTCAATCGCCACTTCAGTTATTTCTGCTACTCTGAAATGTTAACCAGTATTCTATCTCCGCTCCAAGTCCTCTGGTAAACCCACACCCGCTTTGTTTCATTTCTATGTTATTTCACTTCCCAAGGCTCGCAGTAGATAGCTTGCATGTCCCTTCTATTCTGTGTACCACCTTCTTATCCATATTTTCCCTACATATACTAAACCTACAAAGTATCAAATACATCAATTTCTCTGACATAAGAAGGTCTTCAAGGACCAAAATGTCGATTCTCTTTCTCCATTTTAGTAACAATTATAAATTGTGTTCTTTTCTCTCTCGGACATTTTTACTCTTTCTTAAATACAATTATACAACTTTGTGACTGTCTTTTTATTAAATGCATTAAGAGGAGCGGCATTGCGCATTGACATTGTAAGTTCCTCTTAACTATGACGCACAAATAAATGGGTGAGGTTTTATGTGGTTATTGTTCTGCTTAAACTTTTGAATGTCAGAGAAGAGGCGAAAACACATGCTTGATAGATTTCCGACTCAATATAGAAACGACCTATTACAAATAATCCAGTAGAAAATAAGAATGTTTTTAAAAACAAGTTTGACAAGACTATCAAACTAACAAAAATCCGAAAATTAAGGAAAAATATATGAAAACCATATTTGACATCGATGCCACCATAGAAACCAACATGCAAAAGGTATGTGCTAAAGCTGCCCGCATAGCAAGGTATGAAAAGCGCGCTTTTACAGGAAGATAGGAAAAATACCAGTCACAGCAAAGTCTGTCCCATCAAAAGAAGAGGTGCAGGAACTTTGGAATAAAATTTGGGCACAAGAAAATGACAATGAAGAGGCCCCTTGGATTGATAGAATATCTACAGACTTAGACTCCTTAAAGGATCAAAAGTCAGAGGGTATCAAGGTAGAGGATGTAAGATCTGCTCTCAGGAAGTCAGGGAAATGGAAGTCTCCACGAAAGGATAAAATTCCTAACTTCTGGTTGAATGCCTTCCCAGAGAGCCATGAACTGCTAACAAAACTTTACAACAATGTTTTGCAACAACCTAGTATGATTCCCTCTTGGTTAGTTAATGGTGTAATATTCCTACTTTCAAAAAATGAAGAAACAAATGAATCAAAAAATTATCGACCCATAACCTGCTTAAGAACAATGTATAAAATTCTAACATCTGTCCTGACTGAATATACCTATAGTTTTTAAATAGAAAGTGGCATATTCCCTAATGAGCAAAAAGGATGTAAACAAAGGTCCAATGGTTGTAAAGATCAGCTACACATCAATAAAATGACCTTAGAAGATTGTCACAAATGACACAAAAACTTGTTGATAACCTGGATAGACTATAAAAAAAGCTTTTGATAATCTACCACACAGCTGGATTAAGAAATTTCTGGAAATGTGTAAAATAGCACCTACTCTGCCAACAATGAATCTCTTAATACTGGAGATGTAAGAATTTCATGTGGCATTTTCCAAGGTGACTCTCTATCACCACTCCTCTTTTGTCTAACCTTAATACCTCTCTCAAAATTACTCAATGATGTACAATACAGTTATAAAATGTTTGATAAAGATATAAATCATCTCATTTACATGGATGATTTAAAGCTCTCTGCCAAAAATGACCAACAACTACAGGGCTTACTAGGGATTGTTAAATAATTCAGTGATGACATCAGAATGCAATCTGGCCTCGATAAATGTGCAAAAGCTACCTTTATCAAAGGAAAAATGACAGAAACATCCAATGTTGATCTTGAGAAGCAGAATGTAGTAAATGAATTAAAGCCAGTGAAGAGCTACAAAGACCTAGGGGTATTTGAGGGGATGGAATCAAACATTCAGTTATGAGGGAAAGGATCAGAAGAGAATGTTATTACAGGGTAAGAGCAATATTCAAGACAGAGCTGAATGCACACACAGACACATATATTGCCATCATTTTCCATGCTTGCATGAGTCAGATGGAAGTTGATTAGGTGAGATTTTCTATAGTAGGACACTGTTCCTGTTGCCAATCTTCATCTTTTCCAATCAAGGTAATAATCTCCTAGCATATCAAGCAACAAAAAGCGGGCAGTTACACAGTGAACTGGAAAGAAATGAAACCATTTCAATGAACCTTTTCTTTACAAAGACTGTAGAACATGTCAAGACATGTCCAGAAACATGAGCATGTTTGCATAGTTGACTACAACAAAGAACACCTCGTGTTAACAACAAGACTGTTGCTTACCATCAGCAAATGTATGTAAAGACAAGGGGAAATATGAACTCCCACACACACACGCACATATATATGTCATGTCTACAGGTGTGGATTTATGTTCCAGGCAGCCTTTGCCTTTTTCTATTCAAAAGGGGTTTTCTAACCCAATATTTACATGATGCTAGTTATTAACTTTATTGGTATAAAGAAGTGCCGATTTCTAATTGTGGAGGGAACCTGTGGAAGGAATAGACCTAGGAAGAAATGGGATGAAATAGTGAGAAATGATTTCCAGATATTGAACCTCACTGAGGAGATGACTAGGAACTGAAACTCCTGGCAATTTATTGTGCTTGAGAAAACATGTCAAGCTAGATAGAGTCAAGCACCTGTGCTGGTATCACATAAAAAGCTCCCATGCTGGTGCCATGCAGAAAGCACCTGTGATGGCACTACATGAAGAGTGTCTGTGCCAGTGCCACATGATAGCACCTGTGCTGATGCCATGTAATAAAAGCACCATTGCCAGTGTTCCGTAGAAAGCACCTACTACACTCTGTAAAATGGTTGGCAATAGGAAGGGCATCCAGCTGTAGAAACCATACCAGAGCAGATGAGTGGGGTCTGGTGCAGCCCTCCAGCTTACCAGCTCCTGTCAAACCATCCAACTCATGCCAGTATGGAAAACTGATGTTAAATGATGATGATGATGATGATGTACTTCAAGAAAAAACACACACAAACACATATTTCAAAAGTAAAATGACAGCTT